>RYFJ01004046.1:0-38018 GCA_003991445.1 Oryza meyeriana var. granulata
TGGTGATGAGGTACCGGGGCCATGGCTACAAACTCGGCATCGCTGTGACTCACACGCGGTCTCATCGGGCTGCTGTGGAGGCCTGGGCGCGGGTACTTTGACAAGCATATGGGCCCTCGGGAAGAGGATGGGCTAGCTTGTAATTAGAGTATGGTATAACGGCAGACTTTTGCTTGGTACGATAGGTCTATAGTCCTATCGGGGTAGATTATATCTTAGAGGAGATCCTTGGCTGTATCAGCTGGGACTCCTACCTTGTACGCCTGTCCTAGTATATAAGGGGAGGCAGGGCCTCAGAGGGCGGATCTCATAAGCTGCATAGAAGCAAACCAGATCCTCAAAGGAATACAGCACCACTGGCGTAGGGTTTACTCACATTTGAGGGCCTAAGCCAGTATATCAACTCTTCGTGTTCCTTTGCATCCACCGGTTTCGATCCGACGAGTGCCTATTATTCATATTGCTGGTGTAAATCGACACTCATCTTATGAATCACCAATCGTTTTGTCTTCAGCTTTCGCACGCAAAATTTCGCACTCACCTCACTAGGGTTCACCATCGCTGCGCTTCCCACTCGAACTCAGGCAATCCTGCTCTCCGGTCATTCCAAGTCCCCAATCGCATTTCGCCCAAATTTCCTTGCCATGAACCATGCCAAGAGCATCAGAAATCCTGGAGGTGACTAACGAGTCTTGGCTGACTTCGGATTGCGGGTCGACTAAGCTAAAGTATCTAGAGGGGTTGCTAAGACTGCAGAGCCGTGAACTCATCCATTGGCGTCCAGCAGAAGGGGAATCGATTCCAGTACCCCAAGCTGGTGAGACTGTAGTCTTCTCCTCTTTCTTTGACCGGGGTCTCTCTCTTTCGTCTTCGGATTTTCTTCGCCAGCTTCTTGCCTTCTACGAGCTAGAGTTGGTGAATCTGAATCCCAACTCCATCTTGTAAATCTCTATATTTGCAACTCTATGCGAGTGTTTTCTGGGTGTGGAGCCCCATTTGAATCTGTTTAGATATTTGTTCCACATCAAACCTCAGCCCTCCAAAAGCAAAGTTCAAGTGATTGTGGGGCTGGTATCCAGCTCAGGAGCGAGATGAAGAAGATTTATATCCATGTTCCCTTGAAATCCTCCCTCAAAGGCTGGCATAGGGAGTGGTTTTATTGTTCTAATCTTGAATCACGCCTCCCCCTTTTCACTGGTTTGCCTCCGGAGGTCGTGCCCAACTGGTCGTCTATGCCCAGTTTGAGGAAATGGGCCAAATATATATGGTGATTGGTAAGATTGATAAGCTGAAGAGCTCCGAACTGATTGGTCCATGGGTGGCCAGACGTTTATTGACTCGTCACATTAGGCCCTTGAAGCTGAGGAGTCACTTCGGCTGGGATTATAGGGGCAAAAATGATCCTAGCCGAGAATATCCCGACCTGACTGTGGAGGCCATGGGCCCCAGGTACCTCACCACCTACATATGGGCCACTCAGATAGAGGATGGGCTGAATTGTGTAGTTAGAGATAAGATAGCACCCGACTGACTTTGCCTTGTACGATAGGGAAAACAGAGTCTTAGTCGGATAAGTTTCTATCTCTAAGAAGGAAATCCCTTGGCCGTATCCGGCTGGGATCCTTATCATGTACCCTTGTCCCCTAGTATATAAAGGGAGCCAGGGCACCCCATGAGGGCATGGGAAGATCATTGATCAACATAACCTCTCAGAGGAATAACACCACGACTGGACGTAGGGTATTACCTCACATCGAGAGCCTGAACCAGTATAAAATCTCTTTGCGTTCCTCTGCAATCCACCGAGTTTCCCCTTGCTTAGTAGTCCTATAGTTCTATTGCCGGTGTAAAACATCGACAGTTGGCGCGCCAGGTAGGGGCTCCGGCAAGTTTCACATCTACAAGCTCGATGGATCCAACAAGTGGAGTCGACGGCGACAAGTTCTCTCCTGGAGACACAATTTCCTTCGGAAGCCTCGACTTCGTTGCCGACCAGATCGACAACCTCACCCTGGCCGAAGTAGATCCAATCCAGCCGGCCGAGGAACCAGTCGACGTTGCACCAGTCGGCCCACAGGACGCCGCAATCTCCTTCAACGATCTACTGCGGCAGTGCTTTACTTCACCGAGAATTAGGATAACTCTCTCCTTCAGCGTCCGACTTGCGCTAGGCCTTGAGCCAGCCCGGGTTGGGCCAAGAACGGGGGAGATCGTCGGTTTCCCACACAGATTCGGCGACGCTGCGGATCTACATCCTGCGCAACAGACCCGATCTCCTGCGATTCAGTTTGGACACGGCCAAGCGCCATTTCAGATTGGATCTAGAGAGGTTGGAGTCGTTCTTACTCCGATAAACTACTCGGAGTCCGATTCCAAGTCGGATAACGGTTCGAGCACTAGCTCGGACTCTAGTCTGGCAAGTCTTCTTCTGTCCCGTGAGATCTTTATGGCTTCAACACCACCATCCGAGGTGCGCCGACTACAAGAGGAGCAACAGGAGGAGGCGCGCCGACTATGACAACAGGAGGAGGCGGACCGCGAGGCTTGCAATGACGAGCTATGCAAGGCAGGGTGAGCGGCTCAGCAGCAGATTCTCTAGACCAAAGTCGGCGATCACGATGTCTTCGTCACGCCACAAACAGAATGTTGTGGCCGCCGCAACCTTGTTGGACACACTCCAGCTCAGACCTGATCATCAGGCCACCCCAACTATCGCCAAGATCAAGGCGATGATCATGGCTGCAGCCTGCCAGCAACAACAACAGCAGTCGGGCGATACCGTGGTATCGACTAACCGGTCGGGATCTCCAGCAGCGGGCTCATCCACGTCAGCACGGCGTCGGGCGGCCGCCTCAAGTCGGCGACACGAGGAGTCTAGGCAAACGTCACTCGGCAATGACAACCGGCGGCGTCACCAGTATGACCACCGGCCCAACCAAGACCTCCGAGTACGCCTACAACATGACCTCCGCCATACCATCAACGCCCGGCGCCACGAACGAGAAGAGGACGAGCGTAGCCGACTGGAGGAAGAAAATGAGCGCTTCGGTCTCCATCACGAGTGGTTCAACCGCCATGGTCGAAGCCCGAGCCCTCATGAAGACGAAGGCATTCCTGCTTTCACACGGGAGTTGCAGGACGTCAATTGGCCGACTGGTTTTAAGCCCACAGGGATCGAAAAGTATGACGGCAAAACAAATCCTGAGTCCTAGCTCACCGTATATACCCTGGCAGTTCGAGCTGCTGGGGGCGACAGCAAAGCCATGGCTAACTACCTCCCGGTCGCCCTAGCCGACTCGGCAAGGACATGGCTGACAAGGCTCCCGAGGTGGTCGATCGATTGCTGGGGAGAACTCAGGAAGCGGTTCATCGCTAATTTTCAGGGAACCTACAAGAGGCCATCTTCTGAACATGATCTATATCAACTACACCAGAAGAAGAACGAGTCTCTACGAGATTTTATCAAGAGATTTTCCGAGAAGCGCAACAAGATCCCAATGATCCGAGACGAGGCCGTCATCGCCGCCTTCTGCAAGGGAGTAAAGGACGCCCCGTTCATCGCGAAATTCACTCGGAAGCCACCACCCTCTGTCCGAGCTCTTTTCAACATGGCCAACAAATACGCCGACTCGGCTGAAGCGGTCATAGAGGCCCTTGACGAGAAGGAGTCCCGACAGAAAGACCAGAAGGTGAAAGACGATAACGAGCCGTCTCAAAACAAGTCTAGCAACTGCAAGCGGAAGTCAGACAATGAGGTGGCCAACATGGAGCGCACTCGGTCGCGGCCTCAACGGAATAACGACTACCAGAAAGTCATGAGCGGGCCATGCCCCTTCCACCCCAAGGGCAAGCACACGGCCAAGGACTGCTACATACTTAAGAAGTTTGCCTCCGAGCAGGCTTCATCATCTGGCGCCGACAAGGACAAAGACAAGCCAGATCAGGGTTTGGCCGACGATTTTCAAGATCCTCAAGCCAAGCTCAACCATATTTTCGGAGGGCCGTCTGCCTACGAGTCCAAGTGTAAACAAAAGCTATCAGTGTGCGACATCAACACGGTCTCTATAACGGACACCCCCCAGTACCTGCGCTGGTCAGAGATGGCCATTACCTTCAACCGCGCAGATCACCCAGATCTGGTTTCACACCCGGGATGCTATCCACTCGTCCTAGACCCGGTCGTCAGAAATATCAGGCTGAAGAAAACCCTCATCGACAGAGGCAGTGCACTCAACATCTTATTCGCCAAGACTTTGGATAAGATGATGATCCCTCATTTCGAATTATGGCCAAGCACTGCGCCCTTCCACGGGATAATTCCCGGCCTATCATCAACTCCACTCGGGCAGATCACATTGCCAGTAACCTTCGGCACACGGGATAACTTCCGCACAAAAAACATCTGCTTCGAGGTCGCCGACTTCGAGACCGCATACCACGCGATACTCAGACGACCGGCACTCACCAAATTTATGGCGATACCGCACTATACATATATGGTGCTCAAGATGCCTGGGCTAGCAGGAGTCCTCTCGCTCCACAGAGACGTCAAGCAAGCTTTCACCTGTGACAAGGAGAGCTGCGAATTGGCTCAATCACAAGAGGCGGCAGTCGGGCGCAATAGCATTCGGCAAGCCGTCACAGCAGAAGTTGAGCAAGATCAAGTTCTGGCAAAAAAGGCGGCGAAGTCGGGAATTTTAGCGGACTCTAACACGAAGAAGATCCCCCTGGACCCTTCCGACCCATCCAAGACTGCCCTAATCGGGACCGGATTCGACCCCAAATAGGAAGACGCGCTCGTCACCTTCCTCCAAGCCAACAAGGATATATTTGCGTGGAAACCGTCCGACATGCCGGGCGTACCAAGGGAGGTGATCAAGCACGCCCTCAATGTGAAGACAGACGCCAAGCCAGTCAAGCAATGGCTGCGGCGCTTCGCTCAAGACCGCAAGGATGCTATTCAGGAGAAGATCACCAAGCTCCTCGCAGCCGGGTTCATCAAGGAAGTCTATCACCCGAACTGGCTGGCAAACCCAGTTCTGGTCTGAAAGAAAAAGGTAAATGGCGCATGTGCGTCGACTACACCGATCTCAACAAGGCGTGCCCCAAGGACCCATTCGGTCTTCCCAGGATAGATCAGGTGGTAGATTCCATGGCCGGGTGCGACGTAGTCAGCTTTCTTGACTGCTACTCGGGATATCATCAAATCAGCCTGAGGGAGGAAGACTGCTTAAAGACATCTTTCATCATGCCGTTTGGAGCATACTGCTACATCACAATGCCGTTCAGTCTGAAAAATGCTGGAGCAACCTATCAACGGGCAATTCAGCGGTGTCTGCACACTCAGATCGAGCGCAACGTTGAAGCCTACGTCGACGACGTGGTGATCAAGACCAAGTCCAAAGAAGACCTCATCGCTGACCTGCAAGAAACCTTCCAAAATCTTCGACGATTCAAGATGAAGTTGAACCTGGAAAAATGCGCCTTCGGAGTGCCATCCGGCAGGTTACTCGGCTTCATCGTCTCACATCGTGGCATCGAGGCAAACCCGGAGAAAGTCAACGCCATAATGAACATGGCTCCCCCGACTAACCAGAAGGACATCTAGAAGCTGACAGGCTACATGGCAGCACTCAGCCGATTTATTTCCTGACTAGGTGAACGGGGTATGCCCTTCTTCAAGCTACTCAAAAAGGCAGACAATTTCCAATGGACTCCAGACGACCAACAAGCCTTCGAAGACTTCAAACAATTTCTCACATCACCTCCCGTGTTGGCGTCACCTATGCCCCAAGAACCGCTAATGCTGTATCTGGCGGCAACCACTCAGGTAGTCAGCACGGTGCTGGTGGTCGAGCGATTCGAATAGGGTCACATCCAGAAAATACAATGGCCAGTTTACTTTGTCAGCGAGGTGCTTACCGACTGGAAGACAAGATATCCGCAGGTCCAGAAGCTGTTATATGGCCTACTCATCACAGTCTGGAAGCTGGTGCATTATTTTCAAGCACATCAAGTCATGGTGATCACATCATTTCCGCTCGGGGATGTCCTTCATAATCGCGAGGCCACCGGCCGAATCACTAAAAGAGCACTCGAGCTGATGGCGTTTGATATCACCTTTCAGCCACGGACAGCAATTAAATCACAAGCTCTAGCCGACTTCATAGCCAAGTGGACAGAAGTTCAATTACCTACATCAACAGCGAAGCTAGAGTACTGGACAATGTACTTCGACGGTTCTCTACGGATCGGCGGCGCCAGGGCTGGAGTCATATTAACATCCCCTACTGGCGAAAAACTCACGTACGACCTACAAATCCACTTCCCGGCATCCCACAATGTCGCCGAGTACGAGGCACTTATCCATGGGCTCTAGATTGCTATATCACTCGGCATACGTCGACTGGTTGTGCGCGGGGATTCTCAACTCGTGGTGAACCAAGTCATGAAAGACTGGACTTGTCTCGATGATACCATGGCAGCATACTGTCAGGAGGTCCGCAAGCTAGAAAACATGTTCAACGGGCTAGAAATAACACATGTCCTGCGCCAATACAATGGCGCGGCAAACGAGCTGGCAAATATGGGATCCAAGCGAGAAGTGGTTTTGAGTGGAATCTTTGTCGAGCAACTCATGGAGCCATCAGCCAAGAAGAAACCAGTGCCGGAGCAGTCGGGAGGCAAACCTATCCCGGCTACAGACGAGGTGCTGCACATATGTCAAGACTGGCGGGCCCTTGTTGTGAAATTTCTCCTGGACGACGAACTCCCAGAAGATCGCAGTCAAGCCGAGCAGATCAAGCGTCGAAGCAAAAGCTTCCTACTAGTTGGAGAAGACCTATACCACAGGAGCGCATCTGGTGTCCTCATGCATTGCGTCACCACCGAGGAGGGCAAGCAGATCCTGCAGTCGATCCACTCGGGCATATGTGGCAACCATGCCGCATCCAGTACGTTAGTCGGAAAGGCCTATCGACAGGGATTCTTCTGGCCCAAAGCAGTAACAGATGCAAAAGAAATTGTTCGCAAGTGCGAGGGTTGCCAATTCTATGCAAGACAAACCAATCTCCCAGCCCAGGAACTCCAAACAATCCCCATTTCCTGGCCATTCGTAGTATGGGGGCTAGACATGGTCGGGCCTTTCAAGAAAGTGCCAGGACGGTTCACACATCTATTCGTCGCAGTGGATAAATTCACCAAGTGGATTGAGGCAAAACCCGTTGCAACTATAACAGTGGCACGAGCAAAGGACTTCATCATGAGTATACTATACAGATTCGGGGTTCCTAACCGCATCATCACCAACAACGGTACTTAGTTCACGGGCGGCGTGTTCCAAGACTTCTGCGAAGATTTCAGCATCAAGATCTGCTATGCATCTGTGGCACACCCACGGAGCAACGGGCAGGTCAAACGAGCCAGCGGTATGGTCTTACAAGGCATCAAGGCCAGGATATTCAACCGACTACAACCATATTCGGGCCGGTGGGTACAAGAACTCCCATCTGTTCTCTGGTGTGGAGGCCATGGGCCCCGGGTACCTCACCACCGGCATATGGGCCACTCGGATAGAGGATGGGCTGAACCATGTAATTAGAGATAAGATAACACCCGTCAGGATTTACCTTGTACAATGAGGAATAATAGTCTAGGTTGGATAGGTTTCTATCTCTAAGAAGGAAATACCTTGGCCATATCTGGCTGGGATCCTTATCATGTACCCCGGTCCCCCAGTATATAAGGGGAGGCAGGGCGCCCCATGAGGGCGGAACAACACACGGAAGATCATTGATCACCAAAACACTTCAGAGGAATAACACCTCAACTGGACGTAGGGTATTACCTCACATCGAGGGCCTGAACCAGTATACAACCTTTCTGTGTTCCTCTGCAATCCACCAAGTTTCCCTTCGCTGAGTAGCCCTATAGTTTTATTGCCGGTGCAAAGCATCGACAGTTGGCACGCCAGGTAGGGGCTCCGGCGAATTCTTCATCAGTAAATTCGATGGATCCAACAAATGGAGTCGACGGCGACAAGTTCCCCCCCCCGGAGACAAGATTTCCTTCGGAAGCCTCGATTTCATTGCCAACCAGATTGGCAACCTTACCTTGGCCAGAACAGATCTAATCCAGCCGGCCGAGGAGCCAGCCGACGTAGCGCCAGTCGGCCCACAGGACGCCGCGATCTCCTTCCACGACTTACTGCGGCAGTCCTTCACATCGCCAAGCATCGGGACAACTCTCTCCTTTGGCTTCCGACTTGCGCTAGGCCTTGAGCCAGCCCGGGTTGGGCCGAGAAGGGGAGGGATCGTCAATCTCCCACACGGACTCGGCGACGCTGCGGATTTATATCCCGCACAACAGACCCGATCTCCTACGATTTAGTTTGGACACGGCCAAGTGCCGCTTCAGATTGGATCTAGAGAGGTTGGGGTCATTCTCACTCCGATAAACTACTTGGAGTCCGACTCCAAGTCGGATAACGGTTCGAACGCCAGTTTGAACTCCAGTCTGGCGAGTTTTCTCCTCTCCCGCGAGATCTTCATGGCTTCAACACCACCCTCCGAGGTGCGCCGACTACAAGAGGAGCAATAGGAGGAGGCGCGCCGACTGCAACAACAGGAGGAGGCTGACACTTTAGGGGCTGGGGCATCAACCTCAGTAACTACCTCTTGGTCGGGTGGCGACGGTGACCCTGCAGTCGGGACCACCTCAATCTCCACGACTGGGGTGGCCACCGGCTCAGCGGGTATGTTCGCGGCCGCCGGCTCGACTGGGGCAGGCTCTTCAAGGGGAGCGGTCGGATCGGTCTCCTTGAGATCGATATCGGCCCGCTTCCTGCATGACAAACAAGATATCAGAACACTACTTCAACAGGCAAGAATCCCAGAAGACCCGGAGCAGCATACCTCTTGGAGAACTTGAGTCTCCCACCGGGTGATTCAGGTTCCGGCGCAGTGTGCTCAGCAGTTGGGCTAGTCGGCGTCACAATTGGCGGTGGCACATCAGCTTGAGGTGGCCCCATCTCTGATGTGGCTGGCTTGGGCACCCCCGTGCTCGGCGGTACCCGCTCCGGCCAACCACTCGGCGGTACTGTTGCCGGACTCGGCAATGTTGGGCTCAAACCCACAGGTATCAACCTGGGACTTGATCGCCTGGGCGCCACGGCAACGGTGTCCTTTATCTTCAGGCTTCCTGCCACGGTGCGTGGCGTCATGGCCCCCTCGCCCCGATACAGAATGGGCTTCTTCCCCGCTCTCTTGGAGTCAGGCTAGGTAGTAGAGGGGCTCCTCGGCCTCTTCTTCGATGCAACGGCCGACGACGGGCGGGAGTCTTCATCAAATTCTTCGTGCCACTACAGACGAGTCAACAAAATACATCATGCAGTGCTGAACAATCACAGACACAAGCCCACAGGCATTCACCACAGAAGAAGATTAAAGATTGCCTTGGTCCGGGGCCGAATGAAGCTATAGGCCGCGACCCGGCGATTATCGTCTTCGGTCGCGATCACCCCTTCAGAGAAGTAACCAAACAGGGTCTCGGTCACTACGCGCTTGTTGGCTGACTCATTGCTTACTCGGTCAGGATCATTTTTGCCCTTAAAGGCCCAGCCAAATGTGCTCCTCAGCTTCAGCGGCTGGATGCACCGAGTCAGGAAGTGACGAGCCACCCAAGGTCCTGTCAGGCCAGCCTTCTTGAGGTCGTCTAACTTCACCAACAATTGATGCGGCTGGCCCATCTCCTCAAAGGATGGCTCTGCGGATCAATTTGGTAAAACCACCGGTGGCAAGCCGGTGAATGGCCGCAAGGAGGGAGCCAGATCTGCGCAATAGAACCACTCCTTGTGCCAGCCTTTTAAGGAGGATTTCATGGGAAGATCAAGATATGACTTTTTCCTATCGCTCCTTAGCTGAAGACCAACCCCCCTATTACACTGACGTTATTCTTGGAGGGCTGGGGTTTGATGTGGAACAGATGCCGGAAGAAAATAAAATGGGGTTCAACACCCAAGAAGCACTCACAGAGAGTAACAAATATGGAGATCTGAAGAATCGAGTTGGGGTTCAAATGCACCAACTCCAGCCCGTAGAAGTCAAAGACGCAGCGGAAGAAATCGGAAGATGGAAGGCACAAGCCCCAATCGAAAAAAGAGGCGAAAACTACTGTTTCACCAGGTTGGGGATTTGGGACCGACTCACCCTTAGCCAGCTGCCAGTGAATCACCTCTTGACTGGGCAACTTCAGTTGACTCTCCAGCAGCTTCAGCTTCACAAAGCCGCAATCTGAAATCGGCCAAGCACTCTCCGGCACACCCGCAAGATCCAAAGCTTTCGGCATGGCTGGAAGCAGCAAGATTTGGGGAAAAATGAATCGGGGGCTAGGAATAGACGAAGACGATTGGAATTGCCCGAGTTCAGGTGAGGAATAGCAGCAGCTAACCCTAGCTAGGCAGGAAGCAAAAAGTTGGGCGCGAAGGTGGAAGACGAAGCGATTGGCTGATTTGGAGAAGATGACGGAATCTTTTTCTCTCTCCCCGCTTTTATAGAGCCAATGCCGACTAGATGGGCTTGGGCCTACACAGTCAGCACTAGGCCACCAAGATATGAGTTCCTAGAGTAGCATGCTCCATGTGGGCCGCTCGCAGGCTGAGTTGAAATTATAGCGCTGGTGCTACTAACAGGAGCCGATGAGGTAAACAGATATGCTTCATGAGAGCCTTACAGCTAAACATATATGTTTGGGTATCTGTTTTATCCACAAGGTCTCGAGGATATATCCTTACAAGGGTCACAAGCTGGTCTTCATTAAAATTGGGGATGTAGGTATCTTTCTCGGGTACACCTGACCACGCAGTGGATTTATTTTTCATGTAGTGGTACTCGGCCTACATGCACGGCTACTAGTTGCCATGAGCAACATCATTCCAGCTAACATGACGCTGAAGAGTCTAACTTTCGAGTAGTGCACTACTCGGGAGAGACTATAAATATCTTTTCCCGCTGACGTGATGCGGAGGAGTCTAACTTCTGAGTGGGACGCCACTCGGAAAAGACTATAAACCCCTTTTTTCCAGCTGACATGATGCTGAAGAGTCCCATATATGAGTAGCATCCTACTCGGCAAGACTATAAACATACATTCCGACTGACACGAAGTCGAAGAGTCCTACATACGAGTAGATCCTTACTCGGCAAGACTATAAAGTTTATTCCGATTGACATGATACCAAAGAATCTCATATATCAGTAGTAATCTACTCGGGAAAGATTATCAGGTTAAAGATCTTTGACTTTATGTTTAATTGTCTTTACAATTAAGCACAAAGTCGGGGGCTACACCTAATAGGTGCGCCTATTCGGCGCACACTATTCATACATCTACATGAAGCCCTTCATAGCCTCGCTGCCAGTTGACATGAAGCAGGCCTCGAGAAGAAGACTCACTCGGACAAAGAGTACCCGGGAGCATCGCACTCGGGCAATCTTCACCGTGGAGGGTGAGCACTTGGCGTCAGCTGTGACTCAACTGTGAAGGTCTCAGGGGCTACTGTGGTGGCCATGGGCCCCGGGTACCTCACCACCGGCATATGGGCCACTCGGATAGAGGATGGGCCAAACCATGTAATTAGAGATAAGATAACACTCGGCAGGATTTACCTTGTACAATGAGGAATAACAGTCTAGGTCGGATAGGTTTCTATCTCTAAGAAGGAAATCCCTTGGCTGTATCTGGCTGGGATCCTTATCATGTACCCCGGTCCCCCAGTATATAAGGGGAGGCAGGGCGCCCCATGAGGGCGGAACAACACACGGAAGATCATTGATCACCAAAACACTTCAGAGGAATAACACCTCAACTGGATGTAGGGTATTACCTCACATCGAGGGCCTGAACCAGTATAAAACCTTTCTGTGTTCCTCTGCAATCCACCGAGTTTCCCTTCGCCAAGTAGCCCTATAGTTTTATTGCCGGTGCAAAGCATTGACATCTGGTCTCTCAAAACCACGGTTAGTCAGGCAACAGGGCAATCCCCTTTCTTTCTAGTCTACGGTGCTGAGCCTATGCTACCAATAGAGTTACAGTTCAGCTCTCCGCAAGTCCGGGCTTACTCAGAAGACGTCTCAAACAATACCCGACTGGTCGAGTTAGATCAGTTGGAAGAAGCAAGGGACATTGCAACAATCCAGTCGGCAAGGTATCTTCAAGGCCTACATCGCTGCCACAATCGCAATGTCCGTGGCCGCGCCTTTTTGGTCGGGGATCTCGTCTTGAGAAAAATACAAACCACCAAAGACAGGCACAAATTATCCCCACTTTGGGAAGGACCGTTCATTATAGCCGACGTCATGCGGCCAGGCGCCTACCGACTGAAGATTGAAGACGGTGTCCTCATCAGCAACTCATGGAATATAGAACAACTATGTCCTTTCTATACCTGAGCTTTATACTTTCTCATGTGTACAGTTTTCTCTAACTCACTACGCCGCTTATATCAACCGACTAGTGAGTCGGGGGCTGCATGTATTATATGTGTTTTGTCAATAATATACGAGCCTGTCTTACTCTAGTTATGAAGCCTTACTACGACTGTCACGTTTGCCCGAGTACACTTTCTTACAGTGGACGATTTTATTAAGTTCCGATAGACTAACTCGGCGCAGACTACACATTCGAGTAAAGCTAATGACAACTGAGTAGTAATTCAAAGCTTGGCGGCACTGCCCATATATTTACACATGTTTTTCCACAAAAGTTTATACATACCGACTACATGATATATTACTCTTACAGACCCAGGTCTCGGGTGATTATCTTAGCAGTCGGCCTCGCCCGGGCAATCAGCTCCAGCGCCTCCTCGAGCGTCATCTCCTCGGTAAACCCCTCTCCGATGGCTTCGGTGTCTGCCCTCGGGTAGATTGATTTGGTCATCGCCAGGGTCTGGGCCATGCCGGCAATGACATGCTTATCCGAGTACCTCTTCAGGGCACTCGGTGCATTCTCAAGACGCACCTCCACTTGGGGGATTCGGCTACAGCTGGTTCCCACAGGGCTGGGATCCATCAGATCAAGGAGCCCTTTCACGGACCTGACAAGGGCCTCCCGTGACTCCGTGATGACCCTTATCTCCTCTGTGTAAAACCGGTATTGGGCCTGGGCATTGGCTCTAAGGTCTGCCCAGGTCCGCCGACAAGTAAACTTGTTAGGCACGGCTGTAGATGGAACGATTAAAGGATTGGTTAAGATCACTGTCGGGATGGAGACTTACTCGTGTAATCAGCCTCCCACTCGGCCACGGTCTTCTCCAGTCTAGCTTTTTCTTTGCCGAGCTTGATGTTGGCCTCTTCTAGCTCAGCCTTCTCCCGTTCGAGCTCGGCGTTGGCCTTTGTCTGGTCGGCCTTGTCCTTTTCAAGCTCGGCCTTGGCTTCCTCGGCCTCCTTCAGCTGGGATTCCCTCTCTGTTTGGGTCTTCAACTCGGCTTCAAGGGCTGCACGACAGATTAGTCAAGAACTCAACCTTGTGGCCAAGACACAACTGGGCAGTCAGGAACAACGCAGCTGGAGAAATACATCAAGGGTTCAGTTGAGAAGATACATTCAGGAGACTCACCTCTAATCTTCCTGGCTTGGGCCCAAGTTTCGTCCCTGAGCTAGGTGGCGGCATCCTTCAGCCAGGCTTCCCTCCCCGCGTGGCGCTCTTCCATCTCAGCCTTCACCGCTTGGAGCTGCTCTAATTCCGCGAGATGGGGGGCCATTTCGACCAGGATTCTGGTCATCTCCTCGTTACGATCAACAAGCTTCTGCTCAAGGAGAGAACAAGTCAAGATCGCAGTCTGATGTCGGAACGGGAAGACCACCAGGACTCCACCGCAAGAATCATACCCGAACCTCCTCGGACCCGGCAATGGCGGCGCGGAGCAATCTTTCGCGTTTCCTTCTTGCCGCGGCCTTGTTGAATCTAAACCTCCTCGCGGTTCCATCAGGTGCCGTCCAGGGGAATGTCCGGGGGAACCTACACGGAGGGGCTTCAATCCGAGGAAGGTTCGGGACCTCTGGCGGCTGTGACGACGACGATGACCACCATGAGGGCGACGGGGTCCTGGCCTCCACGCCGGCGTCCCCCGCGGCTTTGGAGATCAACTCAGGGGCTCTAGCAACGGCCTCTACAGTGGGCGGCGACTCAGGGGCTGGGGCAGCAACCTCAGTAACTGCCTCTTGGTCGGGCGGCAATAGCTGCCCCGCAATCGGGACCACCTCAGTCTCTAGGACTAGGATGGCCACCGGCTCAGCAGGTGTGCTCGCGGGCGCCGGCTCGGCTGGGGCGGACTCTTCAAGGGGAGCGGTCAGAGCGGTCTCCTTGAGATCGATATCGGCACGCTTCCTGCATGGCAAGACAGACATCACAATACTACTGCAACAGACAAGAATCTTAGAAGATCCAGAGCAGCTTACCTCTTGGAGAACTTGAGTTTCCCGCCGGGCGATCCAGGTCCCGGCGGAGCGCTACGCCCGGTTGTCGGCCGGGTCGGCGAAGCGGTCGGCGGCGGCGTGGCGACTGGAGGAGGCCCCATTGGTGGCGTGGCCAACTCGGGCACCCGTATGCTTGGCGGTGCCTGCTCGGACCTTGTACTCGGCGGTGCTCTTGTTAGGCTCGGCAGTGTTGAGCTTGGCTGTACTGGTCTCAACCTGGGACTTGATCGCCTGGGTGCCACGGCGGCGGTGTCCTTTATCTTCAGATCTCCTACCACGACACGCAGCGTCATGGCCTCTTCGCCCCGATATAGAACGGGCTTTTTCTCGGCTCTCTTGGAGTCGGGTTGGGTAGCAGCAGGGCTCCTCAGCCTCTTCTTCATTTTAACGGCTGACAACGGGCGGGAGTCCTCATCAAACTCCATGCATTCCTACAGAAGATTCAATAACATCTATCACATAATGCTGGGCAATCACAGATACAGACCCACTGGCATTCGCCACAGATGAAGGACAAAGATTACCATGGGGCGGCGCCTCAGGAAGCTATAAGCAGCAATCCGGCGCTTATCGTCCTTGGTCTCGATCACCCCCTCGGAGAAATAACCAAACAGGGTCTCGGTTACCTTGAACTTATCGGCCGACTCGTGGCTTACTCGGTCAGGATCAAGTTTGCCTTGGAAATCCCAGCCGAATGCGCTCCTCAGCTTCAGCGGCTGGATACGCCGAGTCAGGAAACGCCGGGCCACCCAAGGCCTAGTCAGGCCAGCTTCCTTAAGCTTATCTAATTTCGCCAGCAATTGGCGTACTTGGCCCATCTCTTCAGAGGTTGGGTCTGAAGACCAACTTGGTAAAACTACCGGTGGCAAGCCGGTGAATGGACGCAAGGAGGGAGCCAGATCTGCGCAGTAGAACCACTCCTTGTGCCAGCCTTTCAAGGAAGATTTCAAGGGGTGATCAAGATATGTTTTCTTCCCATCACTCCTCAACTGGAGACCAGCCCCCCCAATCACATTGATATTATTCTTGGAGGGCTGGGGTTTGATGTGGAACAGATGCCTAAAGAAATTAAAATGGCGTTCCACACCCAAAAAGCACTCACAGAGAGTGACAAATATGGAGATTTGAAGAATCGAGTTGGGATTCAAATTCACCAACTCCAACCCATAGAAGTCAAGGATGCGGCGGAAGAAATCAGAAGAAGGAAGGCACAAACCCCGATCGAAAAAAGAGGCAAAAACAACTGTTTCGCCAGATTGGGGATTTGGGACTGACTCACCCTTAGCCGGCCGCCAGCGGATCACCTCCTGGCTGGGCAACTTCAATTGACTCTCCAGCAGCTTCAGTTTCACCGAGCCGCAATCCGAAGTCGGCCAAGCATTCTCCGGTGCACCCGCAAGATCCGAAGCTTTCGGCATGGTTGGGAGCGGAAAGATTTGGGGGAAAAGCGAATTGGGGGCTTGGAACAAACGAAACGGACTGGAATTGCCCAAGTTCGAGTAGGGAACAGCAGCAGCAGCTAACCCTAACTGAGCAAAAGGTGAAATTTGGGCGCGAAGATGGAAGACGAAACAATTGGCTGATTTGGGGAAGATGAAGGAATCTTTTTCTCTCTCCCCGTTACTTATAGAGCCTGTGCCAACTAAATGGGCTTGGGCCTACACAGTCGGTACTGGGCCACCAAGATATGAGTTCCTACAGTAGCATCCTCCATGTGGGCCGCCCGCAGGCTGAGTTGAAATTATAGCGCTGGTGCTACTAACAGGAGCCGATGAGGTAAACAGATATGCTTCATGAGAGCCTTATTGCTAAACATATATGTTTGGGTATCTATTTTATCCACTAGGTCTCAAGGATATATCCTTACAAGGATCACAAGTTGGTCTTCATTAAAATTGGGGATGCAGGTATCTTTCTTGAGTACACCTGACCACCATGTGGATTTATTTTCATGAAAGTGGTACTCGGCCTACACACTTGGCCAACAGTTGCCATGAGCAACATTATTCCAGCTGACATGACGCTGAAGAGTCTAACTTTCGAGTAGTGCACTACTCGGGAGAGACTATAAACATATTCCCGCTAACATGACGTGGAGGAGTCTAACCTCTGGGTGGGACGCCACTCGGGAAAGACTATAAACCCTCCTTTCCAGCTGACATGACGCTAAGGAGTCCCATATACGAGTAGCATCCTACTCGGCAAGACTATAAACACACATTCCGACTGACATGAAGTCGAAGAGTCCTACATACGAGTAGTTCCCTACTCGGCAAGACTATAAATCATATTTCGGTTGACATGATACCGAAGAGTCTCATATACCAGTAGTAATCTACTCGAGAAAGACTTCCACGTTAAAGATCTTTGACTTTATGTTTAATTGTCTTCACAATTATGCACAAAGTCAGGGGCTACACCTAATAGGTGCGCCTATTCAGTGCACACTATTCATATATCTACATGAAGCCCTTCATAGCCTCGCTACCAGCTGACATGAAGCAGGACTCGGGAAGAAGACTCACTCGGACAAAGAGTACTCGGGAGCATCGCACTCGGGCAATCTTCACCGTGGAGGATGAGCACTCGACATCAGCTATGACTCAACTATGAAGGTCGCAGGGGCTACTGTGGAGGCCATGGGCCCCGGGTACCTCACCACCTACATATGGGCCACTCGGATAGAGGATGGGGCGAATTGTGTAGTTAGAGATAAGATAGCACCCGGCTGACTTTGCCTTGTACGATAGGGAAAACAGAGTCTTAGTCGGATAAGTTTCTATCTCTAAGAAGGAAATCCCTTAGCCGTATCTGGCTAGGATCCTTATCATGTACCCCTGTCCCTAGTATATTAAGGGAGGCAGGGCGCCCCATGAGGGCACAGGAAGATCATTGATCGACATAACCTCTCAGAGGAATAACACCACGACTGGACGTAGGGTATTACCACACATCGAGGGCCTGAACCAGTATAAAATCTCTTTGTGTTCCTCTGCAATCCACCGAGTTTCCCCTTTCCGAGTAGCCCTATATATTTACACATATGATTGCCGGTGTAAAACAAGTATATATGCTGATTGGTAAGATTAATAAGCTGAAGAGCTCCGAACTGACTGGTCCATGGGTGGCCAGACGTTTCTTGACTCGTCGCATCAGGCCCTTGAAGCTGAGGAGTCACTTCGGCTAGGATTATAGGGGCAAAAATGATCCCAGCCGAGAATATCCCGACCTGACCGACAAGCACAAGGTGACCAACATCCTGCTTGATTATTTTGCCAGCGGGGTGATCGAGACAAAAGATGCCGAGCATGCCACGTCGGCTTACAGCCAAAAAAGGCCTCGTCCAGAGGTAACTCTTGCTGATGTTAACTTGCTGTCCATCTGTGATGAATGCTTGTAGATGTGTATCTTGGATTGTTCTGCAATGTGTGACGTATGTTGTTAAACCACTTGCAGGAATGTAAGGAGTTTAATGAAGATGCCCAAACTTTGTCGGTTGTGAAATCGAAGAAACGGCTGTTGAGTCCTTCTGCTGCCCAGCCCAACTCCAAGAGAGCGGGGAAGAGACCTATTGAAGACTCGGGCAAGAAGAAAATTAGCAGGCCGAGTGCTGCAGCCGAAAGCCTGAAAATTAAAGACACCGTTAGTGCAGCTCCCAGGCCGCCGAGTCCAAGGCCGAGACCGGCGCCACTAGGCCCAGCAACATCGAGCCCAAGGACAGCATCGCCGAGTACAAGATCATCAACGAGCCATAAGGCGGCGTCACCGAGCATCCCAGTGCCCTAGCCAGCCGCACCAGAAACCAGGCCGACTAGGATAAAGACGCCACCGCCGACTGCCGCTCCATCCAGCCCGACAGTCGGCAGCCCTCCACTACCGACATCTGGAACCCCTGGATGGAAGTTCAAAACCTCCAAGAGGTAAGTAACTTTGAATCTTTTGAAAATCTTATTCAGTATAGTAGTGTCTTGACATTTAACCCATCGTGCAGGAAACGAGCCAATATCGATCTCAAGGAGACCACACCGGCTGCTCCTGTTGTCGAGCCAGCCCTAGCCGAGCCAACATCAGTGAGCTCATCTGCCGAGCCGGCGACCGCCCCAGCTGTAGAGACTGAGGCGGTTCTGACAGCAGGGCCACTAGCGCCGGCTGACCAAGGGGCAGATACTGAAGTTGCTGCTCTAGCCTCTGAGCAGGTCCCCAAAGCCCCATCAGCTGCCGAGCCAGGGGCCAGGACCATGTCGCCGTCTGTGTCATCGTCGTCTTCAAAGGAAACGGATCTCCCCAGGCTTGAAGCCCCTCGTCACAGGTTCCTGAGAACATTCCACTGGGTATCTCCCAAGGGAACTGCGAAATGCTACGAGCATGATGAAGAGGCAGCGGAGAGGGAGCGTGAAGTTTTTCTTCGCGCTACAATCGCCGCGTCCTGGGGGGTCCAGGTGTGTAGCGAGCCTCGCAATGTTGAGTTCCTGATGATTTCCCTTATTTCTGGTATTCCGCTGCTTGACTCTGCTTTGCTCTGTTTTACCCTGAGCAGAAGATTGTCGACCGCTCAGAGAAGATAAACGAGGTCTTGACCCAGCTTGCCCCCCAGCTCCAACGATTGGGCCAACTCCAGACCTCGAAGGCCGACTTGGAGCGGTCTAGCCAGGAGAGGGAGACTTGGCTGAGGGGAGTAGTTGACCAGCTCCGAGATGAGAACTGGGCTCTAGCCGAGAAGATCAGAAGTAAGTCTCCTATATTTGTCTTCTCGAGTAATCCCCAAGTATATTTCTCCAGCTTCGTTGTTTAACGACTGCCCCGTTGTGTCCTGACTGTAATCTCGAGTTCTTGACTATTCTGATATATAGCCCTCAAAGCTGAGTTGAAGAACCAGACAGAGGGGGAAGCCAAGTTGAAGGAAGCTGAGAAAGCCAAAGCCGAACTCAAGAAAGACAAGGCCGAACTGAAGAGGGACAACGGCAAACTCGAGAAGGAAATGCTGAACTGGAGAAGGCCAAAGCCAAAGTGGAAGCCGACTACGAAAGTAAGTCTTCCCTCTGACAACGATCTTAACCAATTCTTTAGGTACTCCGACTGCATTTTTGGCTAACAAGTGCACTTGTCAACGAATCTAAGCAGCTGCAAGAGCCAACGCCCAAACCTAGTTTTGAGCCTTTGCAAAGGAGATCAAGGTCGTCAAGAAGTCACGGGAGATTCTTGCCGAGTCCATGAAACGGCTCCTTGACATTATGGATCCTCACCACGTGGGAACCAGCTCCAACACAGTCTCCCAGGTGCAGGCGCGCCTTAACGGAGCCCCGAGTATCCTGAAGAGGTGCCCGGATGAGCGTGTTGTCGTCGGCGTGGCCCAAACCCTCATGATGACCAAGTCGCTATACCCCAAGGCAGATCTCAAGGCCATCGGTGAAGGATTTGCCAAAGAGACAACACCTGAGGAGGCGTTGGAGTTGATCACCCAGGCAAGGCCGACTGCAGAGGCAATCACCAAGGACCTGGGAATGTAAGATCAGTCCATCATGCAGTCGGTGTATATAAATCTTTTGTAAGATATGTGTACAATGCCACCAAGTTCTTGGTTTTACTTAGTTATCATTAGCTTTGCCCAACTATATAGTCTACGCCGAGTTAATCTATAGGAACTTAATCAAATCGTTCACCGCAGAAAGCTATACTCGGGCAAACATAACATAGTCATTGCAAAACTTCATAACTTAGATAAAACAAGCTCATATATTGTTGAAAAAGCACACATAATACATGCAGCCCCCGACTCACTACTCGATTGAAACAAGCGACGTAGTGAGGTAGAGAAAAACCACATACACATGAGAGAAAGTACAGAACTTAGGAATAGAAAGGACGTAGTTGTTCTATGTTCCATGAGTTGCTGACTAGGGCACCGTCTGCGGTCTTCAGTCGGTAGGCGCCTGGCCGTGTAACCTCGGCGATAATGAACAGCCCTTCCCATATTGGGGATAGTTTATGCCTGTCTTTGGTGGTTTGTATTTTCCTCAAGACGAGATCCCCGACCAAAAAGGCGCAACCACGGACATTTCGACTGTGATAACGACGCAGGCCTTGAAGATACCTTGCCGACTGGATTATTGTGATGTCCCTCGCTTCTTCCAACTGATTTAGTTCGACCAATTGGGTGTTGTTTGATCCGTCTTCTGAGTAAGCCTGAACTCGCGGAGAGCCGAACTCTAACTCGGTTGGTAACATAGCCTCAGCATCGTAGACTAGGAAGAAAGGGGATTGCCCTGTAGCCCGACTAACCATGGTTCTTAGAGACCAGAGAACGGATGAGAGTTCTTTTACCCAATGCCCCGCATATGGTTGTAGTCAGTTGAATATCCTTGCCTTGATACCTTGTAAGACCATGCCATTGGCACGCTTGACCTGCCCATTGCTCCGTGGGTGTCCCACAGAAGCGTAACAGATCTTGATGCCGAAATCATCACAGAAATCTTGAAATACACCGCTCGTGAATTGAGTACCGTTGTCCGTTATGATGCGGTTGGGAACCTCGAATCGGTATAATATACTCATGACGAAGTCCTTTGCTCGTGCCGCTTTTATGGTAGCAACAAGTTTTGCCTCAATCCACTTTGTGAATTTATCCACTGCGACAAACAAGTGTGTGAACCCTCCTAGCGCTTTCTTGAAAGGCCCGACCATGTCAAGCCCCCATACTGCAAAGGGCCAAGAGATTGGGATGGTTTGAAGTTCTTGGGCTGGAAGATTTGTTTGTCTTGCATAGAACTGACAACCCTCGCATGTGCGAACTATCTTTGGCATCTGTTACTACTATTGGCCAGAAAAATCCCTGCCTATAAGCCTTTCCAACTAACGTCCGAGATGCGGCATGGTTGCCACATATGCCCGAGTGGATCGATTGTAGAATCTGCTTGCCCTCCTCGGGTGTGATGCAGCGCATGAGGACACCAAATGCACTTCTTCGATACATGTCTTCTCCAACTAAGCTTCGCCGTTTGATTTGTTCAGCTTCGCTACGATCTTCTGGGAGTTCATCGTCCAATTTGAGAACAGGAGTCCGCCAATCTTGAGATATGATCAGTACTTCGTCTGTTGCTGGGGTAGGTTCATCTCCCAACTGTTCTGGCACTGGTTTCTTCTTGATTGATGGCTCCATTAGTTGCTTGACAAAGATCCCAGTTGGGACCACTTCTCGCTTGGATCCCATGTTTGCCAATTCGTCTGCAGCATCGTTGTATTGTCGTAATACGTGTGTTATCTCCAGCCCGATGAACTTGTTTTCCAACTTTTGAACCTCCTGAGAGTACGCCACCATAGTATCGTCGAGACATGTCCAGTCTTTCATGACTTGGTTCACCACGAGTTGAGAGTCTCCACGCACAACCAGTCGACGGATGCCGAGTGATATAGCAATGCGGAGCCCGTGCATGAGTGCCTCGTACTCAGCGACATTATGGGAAGCCGGGAAGTGGATCTGGAGAATGTACTTGAGTTTTTCACCGGTGGGTGACGTCAGTACGACACCGGCCCCAGCGCCGCCGATCCATAGGGAACCGTCGAAGTACATTGTCCAGTACTCTAGCTTGTCTGTTGTTGTAGTCGTCTGAACTTCTGTCCACTCGGCCTCAAAGTCAGCTAGATCTTGTGATTTGATTGCTATCCGTGGCTGAAAGGTAATGTCGAACGCCATCAACTCGAGTGCCCATTTAGCGATTCGGCCGGTGGCCTCACGGTTATGCAAGACGTCCCCAAGTGGATACGATGTGACCACCGTGACTTGATGCGACTGAAAATAGTGTACCAGCTTCCGGACAGTGATGAGTAGGCCGTATAGCAGCTTCTGGACCTAAGGATATCTCATCTTTGAGTCGGCTAAGACCTCATTGATAAAATAGACTGGCCTTTGTAATTTCTGTATGTGACCCGGCTCAGATCGCTCGACCACCAACACCGTGCTAACTACCTGAGTGGTTGCCGCCAGATATAGCATTAATGGCTCTTGGGGCATAGGTGATGCCAGCATTGGTGGTGATGTGAGAAATTTCTTGAAGTCTTCGAGGGCTTACTGGGCTTCAGGAGTCCATTGAAAATTATCTACTTTCTTCAGTGATTTGAAGAAGGGCATGCCCCATTCGCCTAGTCGGGAGATTAATCAGCTGAGTGCCGCCATGCAGCCTGTCAGCTTCTGGACGACCTTCTAGTTAGTCAGGGGTGCCATGTTCATGATTGCATTGATTTTCTCTGGATTGGCCTCGATGCCTCGATGCGATACGATGAAGCCAAGTAGCTTGCCGAATGACACACCAAAGGCGCACTTTTTCGGGTTCAACTTCATCTTGAATCTTCGAAGATTTTGGAAGGTTTCCTCCAAGTCGGCGATGAGGTCTTCTTTGGACTTTGTCTTGATCACCACGTCATCAACATATACTTCCACATTGCACCCGATCTGAGTGTGTAAGCACCGCTGAATTGCTCGTTGATACGTTGCTCCAGCGTTTTTCAAACCGAACGGCATGGTGATGTAGCAGTATGCTCCGAATAGCGTGATGAAAGAAGTCTTTAGACAGTCCTCCTCCTTTAGGCTAATTTGATGATATCCCAAGTAACAGTCGAGAAAACTGAGAAGTTCGCACCCCGCAGTTGAATCCACCACCTGATCTATTCTGGGTAGACCAAATGGATCTTTGGGGCATGCCTTGTTCAAGTCGGTGTAGTCGATGCACATGCGCCATTTACCGTTCTTCTTCTGGACTAGGACTGGGTTTACCAGCCAATCCGGGTGGTAGACCTCTTTGATGAACCCGGCTGTGAGGAACTTGGTTATCTTCTCCCGAATAGCATCTTTTCGGTCCTGCACAAAGCGCCGTAGCCGTTGTTTAACCGGCTTGGCATCCAGTTTGACGTTGAGGGAATGCTCGATCACCTCCCTTGGTACACCAGGCATGTCGGAAGGTTTCCAGGTGAAGATGTTCTTGTTTGCCTGCAGGAAGGTGACAAGCGTGTATTCATATTTGGGGTCGAGTCTGGTCCTGACTAGAGCAGTCTTGCAGGGGTCGGAAGGGTCCAAGGGGATCTTCTTCGTATCGGAGTCCACTGAAATTCCTGACTTTGCTGCTTTTTTCATCGGAACTTGATCGTCCTCGACTTCTATTGTGGCGGCTTGCCGAATGCTATTATGTTCGACTGCCACTTATTGGGATTGAGCCAACTCGCAGCTCTCCTTGTTGCAGGCGAAGGCTTGCTTGACATCGCTGCGAAGGGAAAGAACTTCGGCTAGCCTAGGCATCTTGAGCATCATATAGGTATAGTGTGGCACTGCCATGAATTTGGCTAGTGCCAGCCGTCCGAGTATCGCGTGATACACAGTCTCGAAGTCGGCAACCTCGAAGCAGATGTTTTCTATGTGAAAGTTATCCCGCGTGCCGAAGGTGACCGGCAAGGTGATCTGTCTGAGGGGTGTTGAAGATAAGCCAGGAATTACCCCGTGGAAGGGCGTCGTACTCGGCCGCAGCTCTGAACGAGGAATCTTCATCTCATCCAGGGTCTTGGCAAACAGAATGTTGAGTGCGCTGCCTCCATCTATGAGAACCTTCTTCAACTTGATGCTCTTGACGACTGGGTCCAGGACGAGTGGATACCGTCCTGGGTGTGTGACCTGATCTGGATGATCTGCGCGATCTAATGTGATGGGTATCTCTGACCAACGCAAATATTGGGGGGCGTCTACTGTAGAGACCACGTTGACGTCACGTGCTGTTAGCTTCTGCTTGCACTTGGACTCATACGCAAACGGCCCTCCAAAGATATGGTTGAGCTCGGCCTAGGGATCTTGAAAGTTGCCGGCCGGGCCCAAGTCTGGCTTGTCTTTGTCCTTGTCAGCGCCAGATGTTGAAGCCTTCTCGAAAGCAAACTTCTTCAGCATGAAGCAGTCCTTCGCCGTGTGCCTGCCCTTGGGATGAAAGGGGCAGGGCCTGTTCATTACTTTCTGGTATTCGTTGTTCCTTGGGGGCCGAGACCGAGTACGCTCCACGTTGGCCACCACGTTGTCTTACTTCCGCTTGCAGCTGCCGAATTTGTTCTGTGCTGGCTCATTGTTAGCTTTCTGTTCTTTCTGCTGGGGCTCTTTCTTGTCATTGAGGGCCTCCGCAACAGCGTCGGCCGAGTCAGCGTATTTATTTGCCATATCGAAGAGAGCCCTGACAGAGGTTGGAGGTTTCCGAGTGAATTTTGCGATGAACGGGGCGTCTTTGACTCCCTTGCGGAAGGCGGCGATGATGACCTCGTCCTTAATCATTGGGATCGAGTTGCGCTTCTCGGAAAACCTTTTGATGAACTCGTGGAGGGACTCGTTCTTCCTCTGGTGCAGCTGATAGAGATCGTGCTCGGAAGACGGCCTCTCGTAAGTCCCCTAAAAATTGGCGATGAAACGTTCTCGGAGTTCCCCCCAGGAACCGATTGATCACTTTTGGGAGCCCTATTAGCCTTGTCCTTGTTGAGTCGGCCAGGGCGACCGGGAGGTAGTTAGCCATGGCTTTGTGATCGCCTCCGGCTGCTCGAATCGCCAAAGTGTAGACCGTGAACCAGGACTCGGGATTGGTGTTGCCGTCGTATTTTTTGATGCCTGTAGGCTTGAAGCCCGACAGCCAGTCGACCTGTTGTAGCTTCTCGGTGAAGGCTGGTATGCCTTCATCTGCGTGAGGGCTCTAGCTTCGGTTGTGGCGGTGGAACCGCTCGTGGTGGAGGCCGAAGCACTCGTACTCATCCTCTAGTCAGCGGCGCTCGTCGTCTTCACGTTCGTGGCGCCGTGCGTTGATGTCCTGGTAAAGGTCGCATCACAGATGGCTTCGGAGATCCTGGTTGTCATGGCGGTTGTACTGTGGATGCCACCGATTGTTGTTAGGGATGCCCAAAGACATCTGTTGTGACTCCACGTGCAGCTGACTAGAGCCGGCCACCCGGTGTCGTGCTGATGCGGATGAGACCGCCGTTGGAGAACCCGATCGATTGGTCGGTATAAGTGTGTCGCCCGACTGCTGGTGCTGCTGACAAGCCACAGCTGTGATCATGGCTTTGATCCTCGCTATAGTCGGGGTGGCCTGATGATCAGGCCCGAACTGGAGCGTGTCCAGTAAGGTTGCAGCGGCCACGACGTTCTGTTGTGGCGTGACGAAGACGTCGTGGTCGCCGACTCTGGTCTGGAGGATTTGTTGCTGAGTAGTTCGCCCAGCCCTACGTAGCTCGTCATTGCGAGCCTCGCGTTCGGCCTCCTCTTGTTGTCGCAGTCAGCAGGCCTCCTCTTCTTGGTGCTCTTGTACTTGGAGCACCTCCTGTGGAGGGGTTGAAGCCATGAAGATTTCTCGGGGTAGAAGGAAGCTTGCTAGACTGGTGTCCAAACTAGTGTTCGAACCTCTGTCCGACTTGGAGTCGGAATCTGAAGAGTTCATCGGGTGATGACGACTCTGACCTCCCTAGATCCAATCTCAAACGGCTCTGGGCCATGTCCAAACTGAACCGTAGAGGATCAGGTCTTCCATGTGGGATGTAGATTGTAGGTATCCGCGGCGTCGCCGAGTCTGCACGGGGGATTGATGATCTCCCCCTTCCTAGCCCGACTCCAGCCAGCTCAAGGCCGAATCCAAGTCAAACACCAAAGGGGAGAGTTGTCCCGAGACCCGGGCAAGTGGAAGATCGCCGCAGCAAGTTGACGAGGGTTGCCGCGGTGTCGTGTGGGCCGACTGGCGCGGAGTTGGCCGGTTCCTTGGTGGATCGGATCGAGTCCGAGTCGGCCAAGGTGAGGTTGCCGAACTTGTCGGCGACGAAGTCGAGGCTTCTGAACGTGATCGTATCTCTAGGGGAGAATTTGCTACCGTTGACTCCGATTGTCAAATCCATCGAGCTTGTTGAGATTGATCTCACCGAAGCCCCTACCTGACGTGCCAACTGTCAATGTTTTACACCGGCAATAAGAATATAGGGCTACTCGTCAGATCGAAACTCGGTGGACTGCAAAGGAACACAGGGAGTTTATACTGGTTCAGGCCCTCGAGGTGAGGTAATACCCTACGTCCAGTTGTGGTGTATTTCCTTTAAGGATGTATGATTGCTTATGCCCACAGGGGGCGCCCTGCCTCCCTTTATATACTAGGGGACAGGGTTACAAAGTAGGAGTCCCAGTCGGACTACGGCCAAGGGATCTCCTCTTAGAGATATAACCTACCTGACTAGGACTGTATATTCCTTATCGTACAAGGCTAAGTCTGCCAAGCTTTATCATATCTCTAATTACAAGGCTAGTCCCATCCTTTGTCCGAGTGACCCATATGCTTGTCATGAGGTACCTGGGGCCCATGGCCTCCACAACTTCTTTCATCATGCCGTTTGGAGCATACTGTTATATCACCTTGCCGTTCGGTTTAAAAAACGCTGGAGTAACGTATCAACGAGCAATTCAGCAGTGTTTACACACTCAGATCGGGCGCAATGTAGAGGCATATGTCGACGACGTGGTGATCAAGACAAAGTCCAAAGAAGACCTCATCGCCGACTTGGAGGAAACCTTCCAAAATCTTTGAAGATTCAAGATGAAGTTGAACCCGGAAAAGTGCGCCTTTGGTGTGCCATCCGGAAAGCTATTCCGCTTCATCGTATCACGTCGTGGCATCGAGGCCAATCCAGAGAAAATCAACGCAATCATGAACATGGCACTCCCGACTAGCCAGAAGGACGTCTAGAAGCTGACAGGCTACATGGCGGCACTCAGCCAATTCATCTCCCGACTGGGCGAACGAGGCATGCCCTTCTTCAAATTACTAAAGAAAGCAGACAATTTTCAGTGGACTCCTGAAGCCCAGCAAGCCTTCAAAGATTTCAAGAAATTTCTCACATCACCACCAGTGTTGGCATCACCTATGCCCCAAGAGCCATTAATGTTATATCTGGCGGCAACCACTCAGATAGTCAGCACGGTGTGGGTGGTCAAGCGATCAGAGCCGGGTCATATACAGAAAATTTAACGACCAGTCTACTTCTTCAGCGAGGTCCTATCCGACTCAAAGATGAGATATCCTCATGTCCAGAAGCTACTATATGGCCTACTCATCACTTTCCGAAAGCTGGTGCACTATTTCTAGTTGCATCAAGTCACGGTGGTCACATCGTATCCACTCAGCGCCATCCTACACAACCGTGAGGCCACCGGCCGAATCACTAAATGGGCTGTGGAGGCCATGGGCCCCAGGTACCTCACGACAAGCATATGGGCCACTCGAAAAGAGGATGGGCCTAGCCTTGTAATTAGAGATATGCTAGAGCTCGGCAGACTTAGCCTTATATGATAAGGAATATACAGTCCTAGTTGGGTAGGTTATATCTCTAAGCAGAGATCCCTTGGTCGTAGTATGGTTGGGACCCCTATCTTGTAACCCTGTCCCCTAGTATATAAGGGGAGGCAGGGCGCCCCGAGGCAGAAGCATACAATCATCCCGATCGCCACAACCATACTTCCTCAATGGAATACACCACAACTGGACGTAGGGTATTACCTCACATCGAGGGCCTGAACCAGTATAAACTCTTCGTGTTCCTTTGCAGTCCATCGAGTTTCGGTCTGACGAGTAGCCCTATATTTATATTGCCGGTGTAAAACATCGACGGTTGGTGCGCCAGGTAGGGGCTTCGCCGAGATCAATCTCAACAAGCTCGATGGATTCGACAATCGGAGTCGATGGCACTAGCTTCTCCCCAGAGACACGATCACGCTCGGAAGCCTCGACTTCGTCACCGACAAGTTCAGCAAACTCACCCTAGCCGACTCGGACTTGATCCGATCTGCCGGGGAATCAGCCGACTCCGCGCTAGTCGACCCACGCAACGCTGCAGCAACCCTCGTCAACTTGCTGCTGCAATCTTCATCTTGTCCAGATCTTGGGACAACTCCTTCCTTTGGTGTTCGACTCGGACTCGGCCTTGAGCCGGCCAAGATCGGGCTAAGAAGGGAAGAGATCGTTAATCTCTCGTACAGACTCGGCAACGCTGCGGATACCTTCAAACAACATCTGACACGGCAAACCCAATCCCCTGGAGTTCGACTCGCATATGGCCCAAAGCCGCTCGAGATTGGATCTAAGGAGGTTGGAGTTATAATCACCCCCATCAACTGTTCCAACTTCGACTCTCAGTCGGACTCTGTCTCTAAGTCGGACTCCAATTCTAAGTCGGACAGCAGTTCGGCAAGCTTCTCTCCACCACGAGAAATCTTCATGGCATCCAAAAGCTCTACTCCTACTCAGGAATCACGCCAACTGTGAGAACAACAAGAGGAAGAAGCAAGACGCCTGCATGCCCGCAACGACAACCTACACAGGGCTAGGTAGACTGCTCAACAACAAATCCTCCAAACCCGAGTCGGCGACCATGATGTCTTCGTTACTCCTCAACAGAACATCGTGGCCGCTGCAACTCTACTGGATACATTCCAGTTTGAGCCTGATCACCAGGCCACCCCGACTATAGCGAGGATAAAAGCCATGATTACTGCTGCTGCATGTCAGCAGCACCAATAGTCGGGTGATACCCTCATACCGACCAACCGGTCGACATCTCCAACGGCAGTCTCATCCGCCTCAACGCGACACCAAGCGGCCAGCTCCAGTCGGCTGCACACGGAGTCACGCCAGACGTCACTCGGCAACCCCCAATGGCCACTGGTAGCGTCGATATCTAGACGACCGTCGGGACAATCGGGATCTCCGAGGCCAACTACGACGTGATCTTCGGCAGGACATCAATGCTCGGCGCCGCGAACGAGAGGGAGACGAGCAATGCCGACTGGAAGACGAGGACAAGCGCTTCGGCTAGTACCACGAGCAGTTTCGTCGTCATAGGCGGAGTCAGAGTCCTCATGAAGATGAAGGTGTACCGGCCTTTACCGAGGAGCTACAACAGGTCGACTGGCTGTCGGGTTTCAAGCCTACGGGCATCAAAAAATACGACGGCAAGACCAATCCCGAGTCCTGGCTCACGGTCTACACTTTGGCAATCTGAGCAGCTGGAGGAGATCACAAAGCCATGGCTAACTACCTCCCAGTCACTCTAGCCGACTCGGTGAGCACATGGCTACGGGACTTCCCAAGCAATCAATCGGCTCCTGGGGAGAACTCCGGGAATGCTTCATCGCCAACTTTCAGGGAATATACGAGAGGCCATCTTCCGAGTACAACTTATATCAGTTGCATCAAAGGAAGAACGAGTCTCTTCGTGACTTCATCAAGAGGTTTTCTGAGAAGAAGAACTCAATCCTGAAGATCAAGGACGAGGTCGTCATCGCCGCCTTTCGAAAAAGAGTCAAAGACACCTCGTTCATTGCTAAATTCACTCGAAAGCCTCCCAACTCTGTCAAGGCTCTATTCGACATGGCGAACAAATACGCCGACTCGACCCACATTGTTGCCGAGGCCCTCGATGACAACAAGGCACCCTGACAGAAAGAGCGGAAGGACACCGATGATGCGACCCCGACTAAGGTTGGGCACCGCAAACACAAGTCGGACGGCTTCATTGTGACAGTTGGTCACAACCGTCTTCAACCTTCAACAACTAGAGATTATCAGAACAACAAGTGATATGTTTAGGGGCTCACAAGCATAATCGCAAGGATGGCATCCCCACTCCCAAATACCAAACAGCTAAGTCGTTTTCTAATAAATATTTCCTCACTTGGCTTTGCCAATGCCGCAGCCGCTTGCACCTAATAGGTGTACAAGCTGCACATTTTTTCTGTTTTTGCTCTTAAATGATTGCAAAAGTACTCGAGTAGCATAAATTCCGATCCATGAAACTTTGCTCCATGAAAGACGAACTCAAGTCACCCAAAACGCGTGTCTAGGAAAGAGCCACGAGCCAACTCCTGATGCTAGAGGGCTATGACTAGTCAGGCAGAGTGCTTAAACGTAAGGGGTCAACTACTCAAGGAAATTAATATCAATAAGAGGAAGAACACATATTTACATATATTATAAAATACATAAAATTTATTCAGTGATTGTTTTCATCATCAGATGCTACTCATCCGATATGTTTATAATGCAGGGCTAGTTCCGGATACGCGTGACAGGAACTCAAGGCTACGAGCCTATCTCCTACGCTCGGGGGCTAGACCGGTCTGCCAAGATACACTCAGAATGCTCCATGAGGGCTACTGACCGAGTACTTGCACCAATCGGGATGTCATCTTCCCTGGCTATGCTCCATGTGAGTTAACAACCGAGCTCCGACACTAGTCGGAGCTTGGGTACCACTCGGTTGGGTAAGGTACACCCCATGAGGGTTGCCTGCTGAATCCTATGCTAATGCAAGGTTCGGATACCTTATTCGGCTAACAACCGACCTCCGGCGCCAGTCGGGGCTCGGGTACAACTCCGCCAAGTTGGGTAGGCCCCCCGAGGGTCGCCAGCCGAATCCTACGAGATTTGGGTACCTTATTCAACTACAATTTTGCCAAGTTGGGTATGCCCCATGAGGGTCGCTAGCTGAATCCTATGAGATTCGGGTACCTTGTTTAGCCATAACTTTGTTGGGTAGGGTACGCCCCATGAGGGTCGCCAGCCGAATCCTATGCAAGGTTCAGGTACCTTATCTGGCTTTACCGAAGTTAGAGAAGACCTATATCGTCAAAGCGCATTCAGATTTCTCATGCACTGTGTCACACCTGAGGAGGGCAAGCAGATTCTGCAATATACCTACTTGGACATCTGTGGCAACCATGTTGCATCCAGAACATAAGTCGGAAAGGCTTGCAGACAAGGATTCCTCTGGCTGATTAAGGTTACCAATGCTGGAGTACTCATCCTGACATGCGATGGATGCTACTTTTATAGGGCTATGCTGGGTAGGTTGGTTTAGGCCGGCTTATTCGGTAGTTGGCCACCAAGATATGAGTTTCTATAGTAGCACGCTCAATGTGGGCCTCTCACTGGCTGTGTTGAAATCATAGTGCTGGTGCTACCAAAAGGAACCGATTGGGTAATTAGATATGCTTCATGAAGGCCTAATTGCTGAACACATGTGTTCGGGTATCTGTATTATCCACCAGGTATTAAGGATATATCCTTATAAGGGTCACAAGCTGGTTTTCATTAAAATTGGGGATGCAGATATTTCTCAAGTACACCTGACCACATATTGGATTGAAATCCATAAAGTGGTACTCGGCTTACATGCTTAGCCAACAATTGCCATGAGCAAACATTCTTCCGGCCGACATGACGCTGAAGAGTCTAACTTCCGAGTAGTATACTACTCGGGAAAGACTATAAACATTCTCCCGGCTGACATGAAGCTGAAGAGTATCATATACGAGTGGCATGCTACTTGGGAAAGACTATAAAACATTATTTTCGGTTGACATGATACCGAAGAGTCTCATATACCAGTAGTATACTACTCGGGCAAGACTACAAGGTTAAAGATCTTTGACTTTATGTTTAATTGTTTCACAATTAAGCACAAAGTCGGGGGTTACACCTAATAGGTGCGTCTATTCAGTGCACACTATACATACTTCTACATGGAGCCCTTCATAGCCTCGTTGCTAGCTGACATGAAGCACGACTCGGGAAGAAGAAGCACTCGAACAAACAATACTTGGGAGCAATGCACTCGGGAATACTTCACCGTGGAGGACGAGCACTCGGCATTAGCTGTGACTCAACTATGAAGGTCTCAGGGACTGCTGTGGAGGCCATGGGCCCCGAGTACCTCGTGACAAGCATATGGGCCACTCGGAAAGAGGATGGGCCTAGCCTTGTAATTAGAGATATGCTAGAGCTCGGTAGACTTAGCCTTGTACGATAAGAAATATACAGTCCTAGTCGGGCAGGTTATATCTCTAAGAGGAGATCCCTTGGCCGTAGTACGGTTGGGACTCCTATCTTGTAACCTTGTCCCCTAGTATATAAGGGGAGGCAGGGCGCCCCCTGAGGGCAGAAGCATATCTCGATCGCCACAACCATACTTCCTCAAAGTAATACACCACAACTAGACGTAGGGTATTACCTCACATTGAGGGCCTGAACCAGTATAAACTCTTCGTGTTCCTTTGCAGTCCATCGAGTTTTGGTCCAACGAGTAGCCCTATATTTATATTGCCAGTGTAAAACATCGACATGGGCGCTCGAGTTGATGGCGTTCAACATCACCTTTCAGCCACTGTCGATGTTTTACACCGGCAATAATATTATGGGGCTACTCAGCGACCTGGAATTCGATGGATTGCAGAGGAACACAAGAGAGTTATACTGGTTCAGGCCCTCGATGTGAGGTAATACCTACGCCTGTGAAATGTTTATTCCTCTTGAGGTGGTTTCGCGATCAATGATCTTGTGTGCCCTCATGGGCGCCCTGCCTCCCTTTATATACTAGGGACAGCGGTACATGGTAAGGATCCCAGTCGGATACAACCAAGGGATTCTTCCTTCTAGAATAGAATCCTATCCGACTAAGGCTATGTTTCCTTATCTATACAAGGCACAGCTACCGGTGCAACTTCTTAATCTCTAATACATGTCTGGCCCATCCTCTATCCGAGTGGCCCATGTGCTGGTAATGAGATACCGGGGCCCATGGCTCCCACAGTAGCCCCTGAGACCTTCATAGTTGAGTCATAGCTGATGTCGAGTGCTCATCCCTCCACGGTGAAGGGTTTACCCGAGTGCTCTTTGTCCGAGAAGTCTCCGAGTCCTGCTCATGCAGCTGCACGAGGCTAGAAGGCTTCATGTAGATATATGAATAGTGTGCGCCGAATAGGCGCACCTATTAGTGTAGCCCCCGACTTGTGCTTATTGTGAAGACAATAAACATAAAGTCAAGATCTTTAACCTGGAAGTCTTTCCGAGTAGATTACTTTGGGTATTCGCGACTCTCGGTATCATGTCAACCGGAAATAACTTTTAGTCTTGCCGAGTAGGAGACTACTCGTATATAGGCTCTTCGACTTCATGTCAGTCGAATATGAGTTTATAGTCTTCCGAGTGGCGTTCACCTCAAAAGCTAGACTCTTCCGCCATCATGTCACGCGGAATAAATATTTATAGTCTCCCGATAGTGCACTACTCGAAAGTTAGACTCATGCAGCTTCATGTCGCTGAATATGTTGCTCATGCAACTAATGGCACGCGTGTAGGCGAGTACCACTTATGAAAATAAATCCATTACGTGGTCAGGTGTACTCGAGAAGATACCTGCGTCTCCAAATTTTAATGAAGACCAGCTTGTGATCCTTGTAAGGATATATCCTCGAGACCTGTGAGATAGGCAGATACCCAAACATATACGTTAGCAATAAGGCTCTCTATAGAAGCGTATCCGCTTACCTCATCGCGTTCCTGTTAGTAGCACCAGCGCTATAATTTCAACCTTAGCCGCAAGCGGCCCACATGGAGCATGCTACTGTAGGAACTCATGTCTTGTCGGCCCAATACGACTTGGCAGGCCTGGCCCATCTAGTCGGTACAGGCTATAAAAAGACAGGAGAGAGAAAAAGATTCCGTCGTCTTCCCCAAATCGGCCCAATCTCTTCGTCTTCCACCTTGCGCGCCTAACTTTTCGCCTCCCCTCGCTAGGGTTAGCAGCCGCTGTTCCCCACCCGGACTCAGGCGATTCAATCCTCTGCCGCGTATCCAAGCCCCCGATTTGCTTTCCCCAAATCTCACCACCTCCAGTCATGCCGAAGGCGACGATCCTGCGGGGTGCCAGGGAGTTCTTGGCCATCTCAATTGTGCTTCGGTGAGCTGAGACGGCTGACGAGGCTGAGTGCCCAGCCAAGAAGTGATCCGTGTGTCGGCGAGGATGAGTCGATCCCCAACCACGCCTAGTGAAACGGTAGTTTTCGCCTCTTTCTTTGATCGGCTTGTCTTCGCGTTCTGATAATCTTCCGCCGCATCCTTGATTTCTACGGCTGGATTGTCTCGCTTCATTAAATCCCAAGTCAATCTTCAGATCTCATATTTGTAAATCTTTGCGAGTGTTTTCTGGGTGTGAACCCCATTCATCCTCTTCCGACACCTGTTCCATGTCAAGCCCAACCTTCCAAGAGTAATATCAGTGTGGATTGGAGGGGCTCGTCTTCAACTGAGAGAGATGGGAAGAAAACGTATTCGATTTGCCTTGAAATCTTCTCGGAAGGGCTGGCACAAGGAGTGGTTTTATTGTGCCGATCTGGCTCCTTCCTTGCGCCCATTACTGGTAGGCCGCCGCGGTGTTGCCAGCTAGTCCTCGAGCCAACCTTTGAAGAACTGGGCCAGGCACATATATTGCTGACGAAGATAGAGACCTCAAGAGGCCGGCTTGACAGGGCCTTGGGTGCTCGTCGTTTTTTGACGAGGCGCGTCCAGCCGCTGAAGTTGAGAAGCGCGTTTGGCTGGGCCTTCAAAGGTAAACACGATGCGACAGACAAGTGAGCAGCGAGACGGCGGACAAGGGGAGTGACGATTACCTTGTTTGCTACTTCTCCGAAGGGGTGTTTGCCACCGAAGATATAACCGCGAGTTGCCACCTATAGCTTCATCCAGCCGCGACCAAGGTAACCTTCTACTTTCTGTGGTGAACGCCGTGGAACAGTGATTGTTTCAACTTTGCGTGATCGTTATCTCATCGACTAGCTTGCAGTGGCATGAGGAATTTGATGAAGACTCTCGTCCATTGTCGGCGTCGCGTCGAAGAAGAGGCGAGGAGTCCCTCTGCTGCCCAACCCGACTCTAAGAGAGCGGGGAAGAAGCCGATTATTTATCGGGCGAGGGGCCATGACAGCGCGCGCCCGTGAGCGCAGCTGAAATAAAGGCACCGCTGCCACAACCCCACTCGGTCGAGTCCCAGGCTGAGAACTAAACAGGTTCGGGCCCCACGTTGTCGGCTCGCAGCGGCACCACCAAGGGGCCGGCTAGAGCAGAGGCCGCTTGGGCGAAGAAACCCGAGCCACCCCATACCAGAGTCGAGGCCGACTCGGCTAATACGGCCTCTACCATCTGATGACGCCGACCGGGCTGACTGCCGATGCTAGCGCTTCGCCGGCGGTGGGCCCCCGCAGGAAGCTGAGGTTCTCCAAGAGGTGCGCTACACCGGGTCCTCTGTCATTGTGTACGACAGTAATGTCCTGATGTCTTCCTCGTCTGCAGGAAGCGGCGATATCATCTCAAAAGATTACCCGTCTGCTCCACTTATGAGCCTGCCAGCCGACCGGCGGCGGAACACACTTTGAGCCGGCGGCCAGCCCGGTGCTGAGACCAGTGGCGCGACTACAGGGCCGCTGCCCCACCCGACCGAGAGGTGGGTAAACGCCCCAGCCCCGAAGGCGCGTACGTTGCTGGAACGCGACGAGCCCCTAAGCCGACCCCGAAATCTAGGGGAAGCCGACGGGCTGAGCCAACCGCTTCCTCGCTGAGTTACGCATCGTCATCGCCATCGCCATCGCCGCGCTGCCGACCACCCCGAGATCCCGCATCTGCCTCGGATCGAACCCCCCACCTGTGTATGCCCCGACCTGACTGACAACTCGCGATGTACGCGAAAAGGCTTCAGGCTCGATGAAGTTTGCAAGAGAGAGCGCGAAAGCCTGCTTCGCGCCGCCATCAGCTGTCCAAGGGTACGGTATTATTCTGTAGTAAAGCTCCACGAATCTCTTTTTTTTTGAGGTATGACTCTGTCGTCGGTTTGTTCCTTTCGCCGCAAGCTCGTCGACCGCAACGACCATGACGACATCCTGGTCGCATGACCCCCACCTCGCGGAATTGCACAACGCGCATGAAGGCCGAGATGGAGGCGCGTCACGGGCGGGAGGGAGCCTGCTGAAAGATGGCGCCGATCAGTCCAGGGCAGACATGGCCCTACGAGAAGACAAAGGTAAATCCTCGAGTCATATCTTCCCGACTGACCGGTCGATTTATTCATCCAGCCCGTTGATCCGACTGCCCGTGTTCATCACTGCACGTTGAGCTCTTGGCTAATCTGTGTGCAGACCCGAAGCGAGTAAAGACCAGCAGAGAGGGAAATCGCAGCTGAAGGAGCTGAAAAGCCAAGGCCAGCTTGAAAAGCCAAGGCCACCTACTAGCCAAACAACGACTGACCGGGAGGAATCCAGTTGGAGAAGGCCGCGTCAAGCTTGTAAGAGGGAAACTGAGAAGACGCGTGGCGTGGAGCCGACTACGAAATAAGCCTCAGACCCGCTGTGATCTCAGCCAATCCATTAGTATCCTAGGTTAGCCGATTACAAGCTTACTTGCGGCGATTCTGCAGGCTGAACTAAGTCCGGGCCCAAATCAATTCTACACGGAAGGAATAAGTGTGATCAGGAGTCAGGAAACCCTCGTCGGGCTCCGTGAAGGCTCCTTGACCTTGTAGATCCCGCCCAGTAAACCAGCTGAGCAGAATTCCTCAAGATAATGGGCGCCGCGAGACGCCCGAGTCCTTAAAAGTACGTCGGACACGGGTTGCGCCGCTGCCCAGACCCTAGCAAGACCAATCCAATCTACCGAGGCGACATTAGCCATCGGAGGTTTCGGAGAGACGACGCCCGAGAAATCGCGGAGCTATCGCACAGGCGAAGCGACTGTGAAGTAATCACCAGATCTGGGTCTGTAAAGCAATACATTATTAGTCGGTATGTATATAAGCTTTATGGTCATGGTAATATGTTTCGTGCCCCAAGTTATCACTCGTGTCATTAGCTGACCCACCGTTGTAGCAGCACCAGTTAGCCGATAGAACTTTAAAAAACGTTCGAAAAGATCTATACTCGAGCAACGCATCAAGTCGTGCAAGCTCATAACCGGGGTGAAATAAGCTTATTTATTGAAGAACACATATAACATGCACCCCCGACTCACTACTCGGTTGAAACATCTGCCGTAGTAGTCAGAAGAAAACTTAACACATGGAAAATGTAAAACTTCATATAAAGACGTACTGTTCTATGTTCCATGATGTGATGAAGACGCCGGTCTCTTGCTTCAGTCGGTAGCCGGCCTTGACTCCTATAATGAACGCCTCCCAGATGGGATAACTTGGTCCTGTCCTTGTGTTGTATCTTCCTTAGAATGATCCCCGACAAAAAGCGCGGCCACGACATTGCGATTTGGGGTAACGACGCAGCCTTGAAATACCTTGCCGACTGATTCGTGTCGCTGTTCTCGAAGCTGATCTAGTTCACAGTCGTGTGTGATCTCTTCGGATAAGCCCGACTCTGAGACGAAGCTGATCTCTGCGACTGCCTCGGTACCGACGTAAACCAGGAAGAAATATCCCTGTACGACTAACTTGGTTCGGAGGACAGAAACGATAGATTCTTTACCACCGACCCGCATATGGTTTAGTCGGTCGAATATCCGCCTTATGCCTTGCAAGACCATACTGTTCTCGCTCAACCTGCCCGTGCTCCCGTGTCCACATGCATAGCAGTTGATGCCAAATCGTCGCAAAATCTGAATAGGCCCGCCGCGAACTGAGACATTTTGAGATGCGTTAGGACTCCGAACCGAAAATATACATCTCTCTCTT
>RYFJ01004047.1:0-61558 GCA_003991445.1 Oryza meyeriana var. granulata
GATGAGGATGATGGATCAATACTGGCGAAACTTCTAGCTTGAGACTAGAACTGGTTCGCGTTGTTGATAACATTTAGAAAAGCAGACGAGTTCTACTAGAACTTCCGGGTGGGAACAAGCTTCCTAGTATCGTGAGATAACTTCCGACAGATGAGCGGGGCTACGCCGGAATAGGTTGTAGGCTGACACGGTCAATACTTCGGGACAGAGTACTCGGACCCAATAGACTGTCCGTAACTTTCAGCGGTAGTTGCGAACAAGAACGTTGTTGCCGGGTAATGGATAGTGATCGAGCGAGATCTCTACTCGAAACCTGTGTTTCAGGTGATTTTGTCATACCGCTGACTGGGCACCACCATGCAACGGTACAATAGGGTGTGCCGGCAGGAAAACAGCGTGAACTGCTTCCCCGCTAAATCTGCGATACCGATACCAGTCCCAGGACGCAACGCTAGTATCCACGAAAATCAGACTGCATCATTGCAGAAGCGTTAAATAAAATAATAGACTTATACCTTAACTTACGTTGCAGCTTCAGAGGAAGCCGGAGACAGGCAACGAACTCGAGCACAAAGGGCGGGTGTGGATAGGCAGGGCAATCAGCCATTTTGGAACAGCGAATAGGCTGAAGTCCGCAACACATAGGGCAGCTGTCTGCTAGGAACCAGGGTTTAGACAAAACCCTAGTCTGGTCACTTCACTGCAGGGCTCCGGCGGGTCCGATGAAGAATATATATATTGAGCGCAAGGGTGAGGCAGGTTCACGTTACTGTCCTCAGTAAGCCAGGGGAACTTCAAGTGGGATATTGCAGGCTTTTGAAAGTAGAGGCTGGATTATTTGTAATTGAAACTTTTATTTGCAAATCTTTTTCAATCTGCTAGGTGGTTGTGTCTCTTTGGTCGAACTTATCAAGCGCAATGTGAGTCTTGCGGCTTGATTGAAGTGAAATGTAGTCATCTGGGGTTGTTATTGGATCTTTAATTCTGGAGTTTTCACATGATCTCAAGTGTTGACATCAAACCAGCTCCCCGAGCCAAAACATTTCTTCTGGACTTCTCGAGTCTTTTTGCTATCTGGGGCTTTGACAGCCAAGCCGACATCATCGAACGACCTTCGCGTCCTCGGGTGACGGCGGACAGTCCTCTCCCATAGTTCGGTCTCAAACAACACGCATTTTTGCAAATAAGTGTGTAAAATAAAATACGCTAGAGAATCACCTCACATTCCACCATCCGATGACGTGTCGCGGTGTGGCACGGCTGTTCAAAAGTTTAGACCTCTATAGGAGGGGGTACAGCTTTACCCACATGACGTGACTCACTTCTAGCCACCAGGTAACACTGATCAGCATGATCGGTGGCCTAGAGGTTTTGTGACAAGGCATTATCCCGAGCCATCCCAGGCTGCCATGTCAAAGTGAGGGGTTCCACGACCAACAACAGGGTAGGTTCAGACTAGAACTGTAGCTAGGAACCCAGGAGGCCTTCCCCGATGCCCTCCCAACGATCCATAGTCCCATTGACATGCAAGGGCGTCCCTGGGGCAGCTAGTTACTCAGCCAGGGGCTTCCCAATTCACCCATGTGGTTCTACATGTCATATGCTCGATGAAATTACGAAGGAATCGGTCCTTAGGCGACCACACAGGTGTTACGAGTCTTCAATTTTAAAACTCATTTTTCTTTCACAAGACATACCGACCCAGGTGTTAGGTTTCCAAACGTTTCCGTAAAACAAGTTTTACCCAAGATGGTTCTCAAATTTTAAGTTTGAGGGTGACCGTCAGTGCGTCGCACAAGAGTGCATGAATACCGAGGCGCAACAAGTGGTGGTTATAGGTAACAGGTCATTTGCGAATGTCAACGAAGTATTTAAATGTAGCAAGTTTTAAAAAAGGTCGCCGATCTGACTCGAGAGTTACAGGACCGCAGTAGATCAGTGCACGCCTATCAATGTAGATTCACAATAAAGATGAAGTTAATTTTCAATTTGTTAACGGTTGTTGTCGCGAAAATTTGGTAAGGCCATGTATCAGATTCGGTCAAGGGGAAAATTTGCAGTCAAGCTGGCGGAATCTGATCCAGAAGAGACGTGTGCCGATTCCGGAAAGGGGCGTGAAGACGCGCTGTATGTTGTTGGCCAGTTTATTTACTATATATATTAAATAGGCAAGGCGTTGTCTTCTTTGGGAGGAAACCCGACGTGTCGTGTCTGGTTGGGTCTTATTTAGTGTTTTCTGTGGTAGGTTTGGTTGTTTATTAGGAGGAATGTCTTGTCTGGTGTTTTTGGTCGTGTTGGGTCCTATAAGGGACGGGTCTATTAACTCGGGGGGATATAAATATTGGATTTCGTGGTACGCCCGGGGGGGACCCTTGTAAATTATCCACACAGATTCAATCAAATTTGGCGCATCGCTGGGACTGTTGGCTTTGTTTTCTGTTTGCGTGTCTTCGACGGGTTTCTTTTTGCATTCGGCTCGAGCTGGCCACTGCTATTCGCGTGGGATTAAGTCCGTGGGGCCTCGTGGGTGGGGCTGGGTGGTGACTCCGGTGCCTTGGGTTCGGGAGTGTAGGGTAGTCGTCTCGTCACATGCTTTTCGGGTTGGTGTGGTTTTGCTTGGGTGGGTTGGGGTGTTGTGGGATTTTGCTTTTTGTTTTGTTTGTTTGCGGGTGTTTTTGTTGGTTGGTGGTCTTTTTTCTGCTGGTTGGTTTGTTCCGTTTGATTTTTTCTTCTATTGGTTTGGGTGCTTTAGTTTGTTTCGGGTGTTGGGGTTGTCGTGGCGGTGGTGCCGGGGTAGTTATTTGGCTAGATCATCCTCGTTAGGTTTCGCTGATATTCTATCGGTTGTTTTTATGGTAGTCAGCTTACCACTACGATATATTACGTTATTTTGTCTTTTGATTGGCTGGTTCATGTTCAGTTTGAGTTCTTCATTTATGATTGATGTAGGTATTTTATGACCTCACGCGTGCGTTTTTTGTGTATGTCGTATCGGACTTATGCTTAGGAGCGGCTTACTATGTGAGTCGGATGATCCAGTTTGTGCTGCATCTCGGTTTATGGTTTGTAGGTTCCGACCTATTAACCTGCAAGTGATAAATCGTTCCGGGCATCGCTAGGTTGATACCTTGTGCGCATTTAGGCGTCTTATCGGAGCGTATAGTCCGGTTCATAGTTATCGTGTATTTTACATCACGGCGATCGATCAGATGCCTATTGTGCATTACTTGGGGAGGTTATTGTTATCATCCATCAGCTTTAGTGCTACTGGACGGGTGGGTGGCCGATCTAGCGGAGATGACTGACGATAATAACTTTACTTCTTGATGAGCCGACTGCGTTTTGTAATGCGGCGTTTTAAGGTCGGTAGTGCTTAGCCGGATAAGTTTTTATCTCTTAAATACAGCCGATTGTGGATACTGCTTGCCTTGTTATGAGACATTCTCGGGTCTTTTGCATTTTATTTTATGTTTACGATCGGGTCGTTGGGTGCTAAGGGCTAGCCGATTAAGTTTTTTCTGCCGATCCGAGCTTTGCTTGTTGAGCACAGGCTAGGTTCCCGCCGGGTAGCACTTTAAGCTTGTGTTCAATCAAGTTCCCGAGTGGGCCCACGAGTACAAGTGATTGTGATTGTGGCCGGCGCACGTGGGGACACTTTGACCTCAGGTAAGGAAGACCCGGCGTCGAGCCACAGTGTTAGGGGTGTTGTGTGGTGGTAGAAAGATAATTGGACACGGGGCACGAGCAGGGCGGGGCACGGGTTAGCGGGCAGTATCTCCATGACGACATTGTTTGGGTAATTTTTTAATCATAATCTGCTGGAGTTTACTTAATTCTATTTTATGGTAGCATCCTTGCCTATTTACCTTGGGTTTATCAGTTTTACAGCCGATTTGAGCATCTCTTCAAATGATTCGGGCTAGTGTTAATATTCGTTTATTGTTATTGTTGGGGGCTATTACTCATGCCATCATCGGCTTACTGTCGATGTATAAGTGCTACAGTGCAAATCGGCCATCGCCGATGAGATGAGTCCAAGCCGGCTTCCAGCCAATTGGCTCACGATTGACATTTTTTCTCCTTGTCAATTGCAGGGTACAATTGATTGGCACGCCTACGAACCTCAAGATTTTAGGACCTGCACGGTCTGAGTGAAGCCAAATCTCCCAGGCCTTGTACGCGTGTCTCCAAGGCGCCGGACGCCCCGACCGCAGTTGTTTCGGCGTTCAACCCGTTTTTTGGGCATCGCCTAGTGGACACGCGAAGTTCAACAATCAGAGGATTTGTACAACAATGGCTGCAAAGGAAGTCAAAACAAACAACATAATTCCGGTCAGCATGGAAGATTTAACAGACGAACAAAAAGCAAATTGAGCAAACTATGGCCAATTTTCAGAAGCTGTGCTTAGAGTCCTTCAGCATGACAAGGCAAGGGCCGATTCAAAAATCCAGTTTCCGAAGCCAGTACTAGGTTGGAATCGAGCCTGTACGCCACTGAGAGTCCACCGGTTAACAACTTGCAAGAGATGGTGAATGAAAGCAGTTCATCACGCGCTCAGATCATCCTCATCCGGCGACGGGATTCTGGTGAACACACTTCATAATCTCATAAAGAAGACGGTGGATGGAGTCAATTGTTCAAGAGCCTACTCGAGGTCCTGTTTACCTCCCACCAAAGGTTGAACCAACTCAAGTTGCTTACAACGTCAGCAGAGACATACCAGAGAACCTGTTCACACAAGAACCAAGCTGGGGCAACAGGGACATTCTCTGGCTGGTTCATCGGTCTGCTTATTACGGGGGATATTCAGCAAAATTATCCAGGAGGCGGAGCAGATCCAGGTACTTTACAGAGGGAGTATCAGTAGACAAAATCGGATCAACAAATCCACCCTGTGCAGTATCAACAGGACAACCTGAGCGGAAGAAGACCTATCAACTAGGGTTGCTGAAATAGTAAGGGAGAAGTTTCGGGATCAACCCAAGGGAACAAAACATTTATGTATTCCGTCATCTCATATCCCTGAGTGGTTCGACAGGGTTCCATTAGCCCACCGATCTATAGGGGTCCCGGATTTCTCTAAGTTTCTCAGGCACATGATAGGCACATCTACTAGTGGACATGTCAGCCGATTCCTGGCACAATGTGGAGAGGCATCGCTGAACGAGGCTTGAGGTTAGGTTTTCCCGTGTCACTTTTCTGGATCGGCTTTTACATGGTTCTCTCCATTACCACCCGAATTCCGTTCGGGGTGGCCGATCTAGAAAAAAGTTTCATAAATACTTCTTTGGCCGAATCCATGAAATGAGACTGACAGACTTGACATCGGTTAGGCAGCGACTAGATGAAACAGTACTGGAATACGTTCAGCGATTTCGGGACGTCAGAAACTGATGTTACAGTCTAAACCTGAGCGATGGGCATCTGGCCGATCTGGCTTTCCAGGGTCTATTGGCGCCGATTAAAGAAAGGTTTTCATCACAAGAGTTCGAGTCGCCTGGCGCCTGGTACGAAGGTATCGGCTCATGAAAGCCGATTTCAAGAGGCGAAAAAGGATAAATATCAGAGAAGGGTTGCTCAAGTTCAAGTTTATTCATCGAGCTCAGACGATGAGGGATCCGATGCTGAGGTTGGACTGGTGGAGTGGGCAAGGAACAAGAAATCAGTATCATGTCCATGGGTCAAGGATATCGGCAAAGAGGAGCGGTATGATTTTGATATTAATAAAGCCGATAAAATCTTTGATTTGCTGCTACAAGAAAAACAGATACAACTTCCGCCAAACCACGTAATTCCATCAGCCGAAGAACTGAAGAAGAAAAGATATTGCAAGTGGTACAATACTATGCATGCATCTAAACGAGTGCAAAGTTTTTCGGGACAACAAATTCAATCGGCCCTGTCGAGCAGGGAAGAATCAATTTGAAGACAAGAAGCCGATGAACCGATTGATGGCATCGCTCCCCGTAACATGGTCTACCCTGCGGGATCGTCATCAAGGACTCAAGCCGATGGAGGAAGACGGCAAAGGTACAAATCAAGATTACTTCATCGGACATATGATAGAAAATATTCAAGATATGAGGAAACAGAGGGATGAGCCAGAAAGATATAATCCGCATTGGAACTGCCCATTCTTCCGATTCTGCTTCAGGGATCAAGGATGAGATTGCCATAGTAGAAGATTGCCCCGAGTGCAGTAATATGGGGAGTCAGGTGATCAGCAGGAGAGGTTTTTTCTCGGGATCGGCCGCTTGGAAAAGAGCATCGGTTTCATAGCCGATTAGGGCCGATCCATGAAGAGTTCTTGTTGAGGAGGCATGAAGAGGAAGTGCATGAAAAACAAGCGCCAGAACCTCCAATGGTGCCCTAGTGGGATATTCACGAAGAATCAGAAGAGAAGGGCGCACGGCTACGATACCGAGAGCAGCAGGAAGAAACAGAGACAGATCAAGAAGAGGCCGATCATCGTCACAAGAGAACCAAGCAGTATGGCACGTGAAGAAAAAGGACGATGAAGTTGATCAATCGGCTCTAGTAGATATGGTGTTCTTTTTGCCTTGGGAGTATAAAGCACTTTCATCAGATGAAGAAGGCAATGAGGAGGTTTTCGCTCAATTAACTTTGCAACCTGATCAAGCCATATTTGATAAACCTGAAGAATCAGAACATCGGCACCTAAAGCCATTATATATCAAGGGCTATGTAAATGGGAAGCCGATGACGAAGATGCTGGTTGATGGGGGAGCAGCAATTAATCTCATGCCTCATGCTACATTTCGGAAATTGGGGAAGACTGCCGAAGATCTGATAAAGACGAATATGGTGTTAAAAGACTTCGGTGGGAATTCATCAGAGGCGAAAGGCGTATTGAACGTGGAGTTGACAGTGGGAAATAAGACATTACCTACCACGTTTTTCGTCATCGACAGAAAGGGGTCATATAGCTTGCTTCTCGGCAGGGACTGGATTCACGTGAACTGTTGCGTGCCCTTGACGATGCATCAATGTTTGATACAGTGGCAAGGAGATCAAGTCGAGGTGGTCCTAGCAGATCGGTCAACCAACATTGCAATGACCGATCTACCAGTCTGGGAAGCCGATGGTGTTGACTGCCTATCCGAGAAAATATGGGAAGGAGACTATCTCAAAGTCACTAGCCAAGGGATACAGCCGATTCAGCAAGTCGGCTCTAAATTGTTGCTCTGATGGGCTCCATTGAAGACTTCGAGGGGAAGCTGGGGCAAGGATTTACGTCGGCCGATGATTTGGAGGAGATCGCCATAGGACCAGGAGATAAGCCAAGGTCGACGTACATAAGCAAAAAGTTATGTCCTGAACTTCGAGAAGAATTGATAACACTGCTGAAGGAGTGTCAGGAGTGTTTCGCTTGGGAGTACCATGAGATGCCAGGATTTAAGCCGATCAATTGTCAAACATCGGCTGCCATTAAACCAGGATATCGCCATTCAAACAGGCTCCAAGGAGATCAAGGCAGAGTTATATGAGCCAATCAAAGCGGAATCACAAGGTTGTATGATGCAAGTTTTATAAGGCCATGCCGATATGCTGATGGGTTTCTTAATATCGTCGCCGGTGGAGAAAAAAACGGAAAATTGAGGATTGTATTGATTTCCGGGATTGAATAAAGCTACCCCCAAGGATGAATACCCGATGCCGATAGCGGATTTATTGGTGGATGCAGCATCAGGCCACAAAATTATCAGCTTCATGGACAGCAATGCAGGATACAATCAGATTTTTATGGCTGAAGAAGATATACATAAGACTGCGTTTCGGTGTCCTGGAGCTATCGGCTTGTATGAGTGGGTAGTAATGACTTTTGGATTGAAAAGTGCCGGTGCAACTTATCAGAGGGCGATGAACTATATATTTCATGATCTCATCGGCTTGTTGGTAGAAATTTACATTGATGATGTGGTGGTTAAGTCTAAAAGTGAGGAAAGCCATATAGCTGATTTGCGAAAAGTGCTGGAGAGGGCCAAGAAATATGGACTAAGGATGAATCCCAATAAATGCGCTTTTGGTGTATCGGCTGGGCAGTTTTTGGGTTTTATGGTTCATGAGCGAGGGATTGAAGTCAGTCAACGAAACATCAGAGCCATCAAGACCACGGAACCACCAAGCAATAAGACAGAGTTGCAGTCGTTGATCGGCAAGATTAACTTTGTGAGGAGGTTTATATCAAATTTGTCAGGGAGAATTGAGTCTTTTACTCCGTTATTGAAGTTGAAAGCCGATCAAGAGTTTGTGTGGGGGGCGGCACAGTAGAAGGCATTTGACGAGATCAAGAACTATCTGAGTTCCCCACCTATTTTAATTCCGCCGCAGAGAGGAGTGCCGTTCAGGTTATACTTGTCAGCCGATGAGAAATCCATCGGGTCTATTTTGATACAAGAATTTGAGGGAAAGGAGCGAGTTGTGTTTTATCTGAGCAGAAGGCTTTTGGATGCTGAAACGAGATATCCTGCAGTGGAGAAATTATGCCTGTGTTTATATTTTTCATGTACGAAGTTGAGGTATTATATCCTATCGGCTGAGTGTACAGTAGTTTGCAAGGCCGATGTGATCAAATATATGTTGTCGGCTCCAGTCTTGAAAGGGCGAGTTGGTAAATGGATTTTTGCTTTGACAGAGTTCAACTTGAGATATGAATCGGCTAAAGCAATCAAGGGACAGGCAGTGGCCGATTTCATTGTACAACACAGAGGGGTTCACGAAGGTTATGTGGAGCCGATCCCATGGACTTTGTTTTTTGATGGATCGGTTTGCAAGCATGGATCTGGTATCGGCTTGGTTATTATATCGCCTTGGGGGGCAAGTTTTTGAGTTTGCTTTACAATTAAGCTTATCGGACTAACAATCAGACAGAATACGAGACGGTGTTGAAAGGACTTCAACTCTTAAAGGAGATAGGAGCCGATATCATAGAGATTGTTGGTAATTCTTTGTTGGTGGTCAAGCAGTTATCTGGGGAATATGAGTGCAGGATGATGTTTTGAGGGTCATATTATGAGGAATGTACAGATTTGTTAAAGGATTTCAAGATGGTATCAATAGATCATATTCCTAGGGAGCAGAACTTAGAGGCCAATGATCTTGCGCAGGTTGCTTCTGGTTATCGGCTGAATAGGCAGGTTGAGGTTGAGATAGCCGATAACGACATTCAAGACAAGGCCGATGATTGGAGACATGAGATAGTTGATTATTTGCGAAATCCGTCGCAATCGGTTTCCAGGAAAATTCGGTATAAAGCTACTAAGTATGTGCTGCTTGATGGGGAACTATATTATCGAACTTTTGAGGGAGTTCTGCTTAGGTGCCTAAATTTGGAGGAAGCCAAAGTGGTTATGTGCGAGGTGCATGAGGGCGTCTGTGGGACTCACCAATCGGCTCATAAGATGAAGTGGTTGCTAAGAAGAGTAGGATATTTTTGGCCGACAATGTTGGAGGATTGCTTTAGGTACTATAAAGGGTGTCAAGATTGTCAGAAATTTGGGAATGTACAGCGAGCACCAGCATCGGCTATGAATCCCATCATCAAACCATGGTCGTTCAGAGGTTGGGGAATTGACATGATCGGCCAGGTTTTTCCTCCATCAAGTAAAGGACACAAGTTCATATTGGCGGCGACAGATTATTTTACCAAGTGGGTAGAGGCGATTCCTTTGAAGAAAGTCACGTCCAAGGAAGCGATCGAGTTTGTAAAGGAGCATATAATTTATCGGTTTGGAATTCCTCAGACGATAACTACTGATCAGGGATCTGTCTTCGTGTCCAATGAGTTTCAACAGTTTGTTGCCAGTATGGGAATCAAGTTATTAAATTCATCGCCTTATTATGCTCAGGCTAATGGACAGGCAGAAGCATCTAATAAGAGTTTGATCAAGTTGATTAAGCGGAAGATTGATGAGCAGCCACGGCGATGGCATACTACATTAGCCGATTCACTATGGGCCTATCGGATGGCATGCCATGGATCTACTCGGGTGCCACTGTATCAGTTGGTATATGGGCATGAGGCAGTTCTACCTTGGGAGACTAACATCGGCTCTAGGAGAATTTCTTTGCCAGAATCAGTTGACAGCCGATGATTATATTGAACTTAATGACAGATGAACTTGAAGATTTGGCTCAGAATCGGTTAAGGGCATTGAAAAGGATCAAGGAAAACAAGGCTAAGGCGGCTCGGCATTACAACAAAAAAGTGGTGAATAAGTCATTTACCGAGGGAGATCTTGTATGGAAATTGATTTTGCCGATCAGGTCCAGAGATAATAAGTTTGGAAAATGGTCGCCTAATTAGGAAGGGCCCTATCGGATTAATCGTTGTGTGCCTGGTAATGCCTATGTATTAGAGGATCTTGACGGAACGGAGTTTGCTAAAGCGCTTAACGGGAAATATCTCAAGAAATACTATCCTAGTGTTTGGATCAACTCTTAAATCGGTTAAGTGCAGCCGATTTTTAAAATAGTTCGGAAAGCCGATGTTTTTGCATCGCCTAGAGACAGCCGATATCAATCGATATCGCCTTTAGATCAAACAAACAGAAATATTATCAAGGGTGAAGGAGGCAGGCAACAGAACCGATCAAGATATATTACAGAACAACCAGCATGTTTCATGAAGCCATCGGTCATTAATTTACATGAATTTTTGGATTGTTTCGATTGCATGCAGGCGGATTTGGTCAATTTCATTGATGGCACGGATGTCGTCTTCATCGGAGCCCGGGATGGTCTTCAAATTCTTGCGCCGATGAATGACTTGACGCACCGTCGCTGCAACCTTAGCCTCTTGGTCTTGGATGGCTTGCAGCAGGCTGATAAGCTGGGATTCTGTTGCTTGAAGATCTTTGCGAACTTTTTCAAGTTCTGCCAGCAAATCGGCCTCCTTCTTCTTCAGTTGATCTAGCTTGGATTGGAGCTCTTGGGGGGCAGCTGCCATGTCATCAAGTTTTTTCTTCTCTATTTGGGCTGACAGCCGATCGGCTTGGATGTCTTCGGTAATCTTCTGTTGGTCAGCGCGATCGGCTATGCGTTGTCTAAGCTTGATGAGTTTAAATCTATGAGATTCCAGATATGCTGCGGGGGTTAGTGCATCGACGAGTTCTTCGAGCAGATGGTGTTCAATTTCTGCGAGTCTTGCCCGGATCGGCCCGCAGTCTTCCACTAGTGCATCAATTGGGTTTTCCAGCCAACTGATGCTTCTCGTTAAGTAATCGCGCACGTTGGCTGGGAAGGACGGTTTGGTTACTGCGCTGGTGGCTGTTTCGTCTTCTTCCTCCAAGTACTTGCCGATGTCAAAAGAAAACAAGTCGGCCAAGGACTGTAAAATTGACATCGGTAAAAGGATCAGTAAAAAGTTAAAAGTGAAATATGGGCGTAAAAAGGTTACCTGAGGAAGGACATCGGCAGCTCGGGTGGCATCGGCTTCAGGTGGATGAATAGGTTGTTCTTCGGGGGGGCCGATGTCAGCCGATGGAATAGGAACAGTCTCATCGACGGCTGGAGAACTTGGTGCTGAGAGTGGGGCAGCTGGAGAAGCCATCGGCTCAGTGCTTGGAGGGATGTCAGAGGGATGTTGAGGTTCTGGAGCCGATGACTCGAGCTGAGAAGGAAACTAGTAAGATGAATGAGAAAGCAGGTAATAATGTCAAGACTTGGCGCATACCTGAGGGGATGAGGGAGCCGATGTTGTCTGGGGAGAAGATGGCGTCGTGGCAATGACATCGGTACCAGTTTTCTGCTTCTTCAGGGAGGGGCGATGCGCTAACTTCTTCCGTTTTTGCCCTATCGGCCGAGGCGCCTTGAGGAGAGAGCCGATGGAGATGGAGCATCGCGCCCTAAGTTTGGAGTGGCCGATGGAGGTTGATACAGAATCGGCCGACCACTGTTGCTTGTCGTTGGGGGCTCGACGTTGGCAGCCTGCAAATTAAAAATGAGAGATGGCCGGAGATAATGATTAAGGCTTGCGGGTATTACCTCTTCATCGGATTCGATATAGTCGACGTCGAGGCGGGAACAGTAGCAAGTGGCCGCTAAGCTGAATAGATGTTTCTTCCATTCTGACCACCATCGGACAAAAAGCTTGGTGTTGGCAGTGCAGACATACACCTCGGTGGCGGCGCCTAGAAGAAGGGGGTCTGTTAAAGTCCGCATCCGATCATATTCTAGGGCGTTGCTGACGTTGCCCCGGGCCTGAAGTTTGTCGATGAAGAATAGGCCGATTGGAAGCTAACCAAGGCCAAACTGAATAGGTCGATGGATATGTACCTGGACCAACCGCCAATGTTCTTTGCTTGGAGCCGATGAGAGGGTTTGAATCGGAGCTTGAAGGGGTCGATGTAGCTCGTCGTGTCCAGGCAGGTGAGCATAGTCACATCCAGCAAGGTGGGGGTCATCAGCCCGTGCCCGAACAGGAAGGCATTGAGGGCATCAGACCAGAAGTATGAAGCCGATGCGAGCAGAGGTTCATTTCTTTCTATATCGGCCAGAGAGAGGTTAATGCAGTGGCCGATATGGGATTCTTCCCAGTAGGTTCTCTTCGCGACCGATACTCTGATGTACCAATCCCTCCACCCAGGCAGCTTGCTCGGCCATGACCTGAAGCTATTGGTCCAATCACTGACTAGCATGGCCGAGTTCTTAAAAGGGATACGTTGAGTCTCGGCGCTTATGAAATCTGTGGGATCTTCGCTACCCATGGGGCCATGATAGAAAAAGTTCGGATAATCGGCAGCCAGGATCAAAATCTGGTCTCTAAGATGCTACAGTAAACAAGAACGCGATGAAGAACAGGCGAAGAACATGGCGGATTGGGTGCATCTAGGCTACAAAATCGGCAAAAATAATCGGGCAGGAAGATTACCTCAGGGACTGCGGATGCTGATGCCATCGCGAGAGAGGAAGAAGATGCAGGAATCAACGGCTGAAGAGAAGGGCTGCGACGGTTCGTCTGGGTTCGCTGGAGCTTCTCGAAGTTTTGGAAGATGAAGCGGTGGTGCTCTGGTGATGTGAAAGCGTAAAAAAGGCTAGGGAGACGAAGCGTTTTATAGAGATATGATGACCGGGCGGGAATCGAGGCCGTTGGCACTGTTTCAAACAATTATGGCAAGTGGGCTACATTGGGCCGTCTCGGTATAGAAGAAATTTGGAAGCCCAAAACGAAAGAATTTCGAAGTCCTATAGAAGAACTCCAAAATTGGGGGGCATGTGTTAACGCCAAAATTTGGTAAGGCCCTGTATCAGATTCGGTCAAGGGGAAAATTGCAGTCAACTGGCGGAAATTGATCCAGAAGAGACCGATTCTGGAAAGGGGCCGTGAAGACCGCTGTATGGCAGTTATTTACTGTGTATATTAATTAGGCAAGCGCTTATCTTTAGGAAACCCGACCTCGTGTCCGGTTGGGGCTTATTAGTGTTTTCTGCTATAATTAGGAAATCATGTACCGTGTCCTATAAGGACTCATGTAACTCGGGGTATAAATACGTACGCCCGGGGACCTTGTAAATTATCCATACAGATCAATCAAATTTGGCGCATCGCCACCCTTTCGACGGGTTCTTGCTTCTTCGAGCTGGCTGCATGCGGTTAAGTTCGACCTCCTGCGGAGGTAAGTCTCGTCCACCCCGGCTACCTATCGGCTAGGACTTCCTCGGTTAGGTCTGATATTCTAGTCGGTTTATGGTAGTCGGCTTACCACGATATATTTATTTTGTCTATGGCTGCATCAGTTCAGTTTGATCTCATAGATTGATTAGGTATATCACATCACGCGTGCGTAGATCGTATCAGCTTACTGGGAGAGGTTTATCATCAGTTTGTGCTGCATCGGTTAGGTCCGACCTATTAAACTACAAGTGATAAATCGTTCCTGTTAGCTTGATACCTTGTGCGCAAGCGTCTTATCGGAGCGTATAGCCGATAAGTTATCGTATTTTACACCACGATCGCATTAGATCTATAGGCCTATCGAGGTATTGTTATCATCATCAGTCTGTGCTGCAACGGTTGGGTCCGATCTACTAGATTGACGATAATAGCTTTACTCTTGATGAGCCGATGGGGTTTAATGCGGCGTTTTATCGGAGTGCTTAGCCGATAAGTTATCTCTAAAATACAGCCGATTATACTGCTTGCCTTGTTATACATTCTCGCCTGCATTATTGTTACGATCGGCTAAGGGCTAGCCGATTAGTTTATTCTGCCGATCCGAGCGCGAGCACAAGCAGGTTCCCGGGCACAAGCTCAATCAAGTTCCCGAGCATGAGTACAAGTGAGGATCCGGGCACGGGCACAACCTCAGGTAAGGACCCGGGTCTCGAGCACAGGTAAGGACACGGGCACGAGCAAGGCCCGGGCACGGGTAAACGGGCAGTATTCCATGACGACATTAGTAATTTTTAATCATAATCGGCTGGAGTTTACTTAATCTATTTATTTATGCATCCTGCCTATTTACCTTATCAGTTTACAGCCGATTTTGAGCATCTCTTCAATGATCGGCTAGTTTAATATCCGTTTATTGTTATGCTATTACTCATGCCATCATCGGCTTACTGTCGATGTATAAGTGCTACAGTGCAAATCGGCCATCAACCAATGAGATTAGTCCAAGCCGGCTTCCAGCCGATTGGCTCACGAATTTGATATTTTTTTCTCCTTGTCAATTGCAGGGTCAAATTGACTGGCACGCCTACGAACCTCAAGATTTTAGGACCTGCACTGGAGTGAAGCAAATCTCCCAGGCCTTCGCGTGTCTCCAAGGCGCCGGACGGCCCCGGCGGTTTTCGGCGTAAAAATCAACACAGAATTATAGTCGTCGATTGATCAAAGGTGACTTGCCTTGCTCTAGGTCTTCACGCGTCTTCTAGAATTGTCGCAAAATCCTCTCCGAAACAATTTTTCGACTACGGTTACTTTGCGTAAACACTCAAAAATCTACACAAAGCCTAAAAAAGACCCTACTTAGTGCTACTAATAGTGTCATTAGATAGATCTCAATTTTAGAAAATTACTGGAGTGGAACGGAGTCAATCGGATCAACGGATTAAAAGATATGAATTTCTAAAGTTTATAGGAATTTCTAGATTGATGGAACAGGAATTATAAATTTCTAGAAGGGAATATTCCCAGGAATCTCTCCTAGGGTCACTGATAGTCAGGGCCCACTGTCAACCTAGACCCGCATGTCAGTGGGGGAGGGGGAGGTGTCTTGATGGGCCATGGACCATGGGGGATGATGCGGTGGCCCACATGTCAATGATTCAAAGGTGGCTCTCTGGTAGCTGGGGCCCAGATGTCAAGGAGTCAAGGGGCTCATGGCGTGGACCAGGCATGGGTCAAGGGAGACGGGCCCACTGGTTAGTGCCTCCTAGTCCGTGGACCGGGTGCCCTCTGGCTTGGAGGGAGAAGGGGAGTGGGCTGGGTGCATGAGGCGGTTCTCAATGCACCAAGAGGGCTAGGCCAATTGATCAGTGGCACATGGCCATAGACCAGGGGCACGGCAGCAGAGGGTAAGGGCGGGCCCACATTCAGCGAGGTTTGCACCAGGGTGTGTAAGTGTTTGCAATACGGGCAGAGGTGGGAGAAGGAGAGGAGAGGGTGTTGCCGCTCAAGATCGATGGCGGCGACGCGGCGCAAGGCGTCTTGAGTGATGGCAGCGAACGGGGCGAGCAGCAGCACCGGAGGAGGAAAGGAGCCAGGCAAGTTCCTTGATGGCTCGAATGTGCAAGAGGCCAAGCGACGGCACCTGGTGACAAGAACCCAATGGCGGTGGAGAGAGAAGAAGGGAAAAGGGGCCGACGCGCAGTGAGGGAATAGAAGCTGAGCTCCAATTCGGTAGGCGGTGCTCTCCCGTTCACATCATTTTCATGGGGTAAGGAAGGGGTCTAGCCGAGGCTCACTGAAAGGGAAATTGGCGTCGATTGTGGCACCTCAGGACAGAAGCTTGGTGGTGGCTGGTAGAGGTTGAGGCAGAGAGAGGTGGGCCTCTGAGCTGGAGAGGGGGCAGTGTTCACAGTGCTCTAGCCGGCTCGACGATGGAGCTCGAGGCGGCCAAGCGGCGGCAGGGACGGCAGTGCTTCGGGGCAACACACGGCCGGCGGCGTCCAAAAAGCAGAGCCAAGGAGCCCTTGGGGGGTATTTAGAGGCGAGTGAGCTCCGGCTAGTCGTCTCGGTGGTGTGGTGCCAATAATGGAAGTTCAATCATGGTATGAGAGAGAGAGAGAGTAGAGAGAGAGAGGCGAGCGGCTCGATGCGGCACGAGAATTTTTTTGGGGCGGCAAGGTTTGATCAATGGCGGCGATTTGAGGGCCGGTCAATGGTGGTGAATAGAACGGAGGGGTTCAAATTCTGAGCGTGGGCTCGCGGCACATGTGAGGACAGCGATGATGTCGGTGGCCCGAGCTTCTTTTGACTGGTCGGTCTAGGGAGAGAGGGGACGGAAAGAGGGGAGACAGGGGGGTGGAACAGGAGCGCATGGCCGTCCCACTATTGGCAGCTAGCAGCGGCCATGGCGGGGCCGGGTGAAGGCACCATGACATTGAGCGGCATACGGGACTTTGACCGAACACGTTTCGGGCAGAAACGAGGAGAAAGCAGGGGCGCTACGGGGAGAAGATGACATTATGCGAAAAGATCAACGGCCGCGCCAGAGCGAGGGACACGTGGCGAAATCCGAACGGGGCGCGGTGTTCTGCGCGGTGAGCGGGCAAGCGAGGGAGATCAAGCGGCTGAGCGCAACCGTGGACACGCGACGCGATCCAATGGTGGCGCAGCGGTCCATGTGGGCGAGCGAGAATGGACGGCGGTGTGTGTCCTTGGTGCCACGCGGCTGAAATCAGAGGGCTGTGTCATAGCCTGATTTTTTGGGAATTAAATAATAAATTAATAATGGATATTCTATAATTTATATTAAATTATAAAGTAAAATAATTAAGTAAAGTAAAAATGGAAAATAAAAATTTTCTTTAATAAATCATAGTCAAAATCATTTTTAATAAATTCGTTGTGTGTAATTACACTCTCTAAAATTTTCTTGGATTTTTCGGAGCTCCAGAATTAATTTTAACATTACAAAGATCAATTTTAGTAATTAATTAAACAAATTTCAAATTCCTTTTCTCAGGTCATTCTCTGTCCAATCCCTTTGTGCCCTTTTGTTCTACCTGGACTCGGGCTGTCGTCCCAAAATCCTAATTCTCTAAAAAGTCCGACTGTGGAGAAATTCCCCAAAGTTCCAACTCTGACTGACTCGAATATATTCAATTCATTTATTGAATATCCATATTTCCTTTTTTAAAAAGATATTCTTGGTCTCCACAAAAACCCAAGTCCTCTAAAATAAATCCAAATCCTTAAATACTTTTGTGGAGGCCATGGGCCCGCGGGTACCTCATGAGAAGCATACGGGCCACTCGGACAGAGGATGGGCCTAACTTCTAATTAGGGATACAATAAGACTCGGCATACATAACCTTGTACGACAAGGAAAGGATACAGTCCTAGTCAGGAACGTTGTATTCCTAGAAGGAATTCCCTTGGTCGGAGTCCGACTGGGATTCCTACTCTGTAACCCTGTCCCCCAGTATATAAGGGGAGGCAGGGTGCCCCCTGAGGGCACAAGAAGAAATCTCACCAGAGAAACCTTAAAAGCAATACACCACAACTGGATATAGGGTATTACCTCATCTCGAGCGTCTGAACCAGTATAAATTGTTCGTGTTCCTTTGCAGTCCATCAAGTTTAGGTCTCACGAGTAGCCCCATATTATTATTGCCGATACAAAACATTGACAGTTGGCGTGCCAGGTAGGGGCCTCGTCAAGATCATCTTCATCAAGCCTGATGGATCCAATCAAGGGAGTCGATGGCATCAACTTCTTCCCCAGGCAAACAATCAGCTTTGGGAGCCTCGACTTCGTCACCGACGAATTCGGCAACCTTACCCTGTCCAACTCGGATCTTATCCGATTGGCCAGGGACAAGCGACTCCGCGCCGGTCGGCCTACTCAACGCTGCAGCAATCTTCGGCGACATGTTGCAGCAATCTCCAATATGCCTGAGTCTAGGGACAACTCTTTCTTTTGGTGTTCGACACGGACTCGGTTTTGAGCCGGCCGAGATCGGGCTAAGAGAGGAGGAGATCATCAATCTCCCATTCAGACTCGGCAATGCTGCGAATAACTTCAATCAGCTCTGACGTGGCAAACCCGATCCCCTAGAGTTCAACTCGGATACGGCTCAGAGCCGCTCGAGATTGGATCTAGGGAGGTCATTATTTCCCCCTCAACTATTCCGACTCCGACTCTCAGTCGGACTCCGTCTCTCAGTCAGACAGCAGTTCGGCAAGCATCTCTCTGCCACGTGAAGTCTTTATGATATCCAAGGGTTCAACTCCCACTCAAGAGGCACGCCGACTACGAGAACAACAAGAGGAGGAAGTCAACCGACTACGAGAACAACAAGAGGAAGACGCAAGACACTTACAGGCCAAGCGTGATGCCCGCAACGATGATTTGCGCAAGACTGGGCAGACTGCTCAACAAGATATCCTCCAGACCTGAGTTGGCAACCACAACGTTTTCGTAACTCCTCAACAGAACATTGTGGCCGCTGCAACTCTACTGGATACACTGCAATTTGGGCCTGATCACCAGGCCACCCCGATGATAGCAAGGATTAAAGCCATGATCACCGCTACTGCATGCCAGCAACGTCAACAGTCTGGCGACACACTCATACCGACTAACAAGTCAGCTTCTCCAACGGCGATCTCATCTGCCTCAACGCGACACCGAGCGGCCGGCTCTAGTCAGACGCACACAGAGTCACACCACATGTCACTCGGCAACCATAATAATGACTAGTGGCACCGACATCAAGACGACCGTCAAGATAACCAGGACATCCAAGGCTGACTATGACGTGTTCTTCGGCAAGACATCAACGCACGACGCCGCGAATGTGAGCAAGATGAGCGTTGCCTACTAAAAAAAGAGAATGAGCGCTTCGGCCTCCACCATGAGCGGTTTCACTGCTGTAGTTGGAGTCGGAGTCCTCACACAGATGAAGGTGTACCGGCCTTCACCCACAAGCTGCAACAAGTCAATGGGCCGTCAGGTTTCAAGCTGATTGGAATTAAAAAATACAACGGGAAGACCAACCCCGAGTCCTGGCTCACAGTTTACACTCTAGCGATCCGAGCAACTGGAGGAGATAACAAGGCCATGGCTAACTACCTCCTAGTTGCTCTAGCCAACTCAGCGAGGACATGTGTAACGCCCAGAAATTCGCACCGAAATTCTGAACATTAATGTGTATAAAATCCCTACCCAGGAAAGCCAGGGTACACAAACCAAGTTGTCATACAGAGTGTCTTACAAACAGAGTAAAATGTATATTACATAAATGCAGCAGAAAAAGGTAAAACGGAGTCTATAAACATCTGGCCAAGCAGCCGCTTCCAACCCACAGGCACCTTGACGGCGGAGCCAGCCTATTCCTCAAGATGATCTTCATCTGACGCGTTCTCCAACACTGGGGGGAAAATGGGAGCAAGGCTGAGTACCACCCACAGTACTCAACAAATCACACCCACAATTATGCATATGCACAGGGTACAAAGATGGGATAGGGTTTATTTGCGGAAAAGCAGTTGCAAAAGGGAGTAGTTCGCAAACAGTAAAAAGTTGATTTAATTAACAATATTAACTTCCACTGATTAACGTTACACCACGTTAACCAGGCCCAACCATTCCAACTGATTGACGCTAAACCACGTCAACCAGTCTCCACTGATGAACCTAACACCATGTTCACCAGACACCTCCGGGTACCGTTACACCACGTTACCGGACTCACTGATTAATGCTACACCACGTTAACCAGTCACCACCGGACAACGTACCACGCTGACCAGTTTTTCCTGATCAACGCTACACCACGTTGACCAGGCCGCGCTGATGGAAGTTACACCACGACCATCAGGCGTAACTGATGAGAGTTACACCACACTCACCAGTCTCCACCGACCAGCGTTACACCACGCTAACCGGTCACCCCCAGTCAGCTCAACCACGCTGACCGAACTCAACACCTTCCACACACCAGTTTTGATAAAATCAGATTATTTATCTAGGGTGAGACTAATCACGGTGAGTCTTGGCCAATGTGCCCATAACCGCGGGCGCGGCTATTCGAATAGTTTTACTCTGATCAGAGGTGTACAACTGTACCCACAAGACACAGCCCCCACACACGTTCCCGTGTGCCAGTACATCACACGATGTCGTACGAGGCTGTGACAGGACCGTTCACGAAACCCCTCCTAACCATCCACACCACGCTGAGGTTGCACTGCCGACAGGGCACGCCATATTGGCCAGGCTACCCCCTTGCGCCACGGTGAATCCGGCAGCCGATCAACCCTACCCCGGGCCGACCCAACTCCATCACGCCCACCCTCTTCTTCGGTGCCTAGGAGAGGGAGAAGAAACGCTTCAAGCCCAGCCGTTGCCCACGCTGGCTTGTGGCAAGTACGGGAAGTTGCCCAAGTGGTTCCCGCAAACCGGTCCTTAATTGCCATGGGTGTGACAAGCAAAACCATACACCCACAGCCCACCATTTAGGTCAAAATTTTAGGAATTTAACAACAGCCTATCCAAGGTTCCATTTTTCCGACATTGAGTCGAGTCATATAAAAGAAATAGTATTTAATTCCCATGTGAGCTACGTTGCTAAGCTTGGCTAAGCATTCCTAAGAATTGTAAACTAGTCACATTATTACCCAGGTGACAAGGATTTAGTTATCAAAACTAAGGCTGAATCCTAACATTGTATAGGCAATACCAATCCACATGAATTATTAAAATAATGCAGTTTATTTAAGTAAACAAAGCAATTTTAGCGAAAAATGGGTACAAAGTGATCAAAGTAACAGTGCGACTTGCCTTGCTCCGGCTCAAGGTATTCGGCTACGATCTCGAAATACGCAGGAGAATTACCGGCGTCGGATTATACAACAAACAATGCATAAACAATTAAAAACAGTACATGGGGCAATCAAACAAGGGCTGAAAGTATTTTTAATGGATTCTTGGCATTTTTCTGGATTTAATGAAATTTGAATGGACTTAATCAGAGTTCGTATGAAATAGTTATGATTTATTGAAGTTTTACTGCTATTTTCAGAGTAAATATAATTAACCAGTGATTTAATGCGCATTAACCGATTTATGACGTCACCAGACCGGGAAGCCAGTGCCGACGGGCGGGCTCCACCAGCCAGTGGCGAGCGAGAGGCAGGCGCACGGCGGACCAAGTCCACCGCGGCCGAGAGCGGGCGCACCACGTGGCGCCACCGCGGGCAACCACGCGGGCGAGCGAGCGGACGGGCGGCCCCGATCTGCCACCCGGCAGATCGGACGGCCCCGGGGAGCGGCGGCCGAAGCCAGCCGTCCCAAGCGGGAGGCGGCGGCGCGCACGCGACCCGACGGTCGACGACGGCAACCACCCGGCGCGGCGGCGACCACACGGAGGGGCGGAAAGGAACGGGAAAACGGAGGGGGTTCTCACCGGCGGCTCGCGACGGCGAGCGACGGCGCGAAGACGACAGTGGCGACGAAAAAGGGGCGGCGGCCTCGGGACGACGTCGGCGACGGAGCTCCGACGGCGGGGAACGGGCGAGAGGCGATTGCCGACGTGTCCTGGAGGATGAGGAGGACAGGAGAGGAGTTAGAGCGGAGAATGGAGACACGGCGCGGCAGGAATTACCGGCCGGGGAGGAAACGGAGGACCGATACTCACCGTGCGCGCGGGCGAGGCGGTCCGGCGAGCTTCGGCTTCCACGGAGTGGTGGCCGAGATGCGGCGCGGTGCGGCAGAGGTGCAGGCGGTGGCGGAGTAGCCTGGCGGCGTCCGGAACGGCGGCGAGCGGCGGCCGGAGGCGGCGAAAAACGGTGGAGCTCGGGTGCGCGGTGGCGATGGGGTTCTGGGGCACTGGAAAGCTCGGCGTGTTGGGGAAAAGATGGAGGAGAGGGTGGAGATGGTTTTTATACAGTCGTCCGGGAGAGATCGAGGCCGAACGGCTCCAATCGTGCACGGGAGAGTGGATGGCGGCGTGGGCATCGTGTGCGAGATTCTCGGGAGAGAGGGGACATGGACACCGGAGAACTCGGGGGAGTGAGGCGGACTCGGTCCGCGACCGTTTGAACGAGTGGAGAGCGCGGGGGATGAGGCGGGAGGCGGCGCCGGATCGGACGGCTCCGGGGAATTTCCCCTCCGCCCGATTCGGACGAAGGAGGAAGATGGATGCTGACAGGCGGGCCCGGCCTATCAGCGGGAGGTGCGTGGGCGCGGGTGCGAGCGAGGGCGCGGGCGCGAGCACGAGTGCGGGCGCGGGCGTGGGCGCGAGGGCGAGGGCGCGGCCACAGAGGCACGGGCGCGAGGGCGCGGGGCGCGAGCGTGAGAAGGAAAAGGCCGGGGAGGGAAACCGGCCTGCGGCACAGTGCTGGGCCGGCGTCCTGGAGAAAAAGAGGAAACAGAGAAAACAGAAGGGAAAAGAAAAGGAAAAAAGATTTCCAGGACGATTTAAATTCCAATAAGCGTATTTAATTTATTAAAAATAGTTCCTGTGCTCTGTAAATTCCACTAAAAATCTAGTTAATGTATTTTGGCACAGACAATACAAGAAAAATATTCCCGGCCACGATAATTTATTATCTTGCATTTTACACCATCAATTAATTTCTCTATCCTTTTTAAATTTATTTTCTTGGGTATTTTTCACAGGTAATATTTAGTGTGGCTAAACTCAGGGTGTGACAACATGGATAACAAGACTTCCTAAGAGATCAATCGGCTCCTGGGGAGAACTCCGGGAACGCTTCATCGCCAATTTCCAAGGAACGTACGAGAGGCCATCTTCTGAGTACGATCTATATCAGTTGCATCAAAGGAAGAACGAGTCTCTTCGTAATTTCATCAAGAGGTTTTCTGAGAAGAGGAATTCAATCCCAATGATCAAGGATGAGGTCATCATCGCCGCCATTCGAAAAGGAGTCAAAGACTTTGTTCACTCGGAAGCCTCCCAACTCGGTCAAGGCTTTGTTCGACATGGCGAACAAATACGCCGACTCGGCCGACGTTGTTGCTGAGGCCCTTGATGACAAAAAAGGCACCCCGACAGAAAGAGTGGAAGGACACCGATGACACAGCCCCGATTAAAACCGAGAACCGCAAACGCAAGTTGGATGACTTCATTGTGGCACTCGGTCACAACTATCTTCAACCTCCAAGAACTAAAGATTATCAGAACGACAAGTGACATGTTCAAGGGCTCACAAGCTCAAATATAAGGATGGCATCCCCACTCCCAACTTGTGCAATACCGAATAGCTAAGTTGCTTTCTGAGAAATATTCCTCACTTGGCCTCACCAATGCTGCAGCAGCTTACACCTAATAGGTGTACATTCTGTGCACTTTCTGTTTTTGCTCTTAATGATTGCAAAAGTACTTGAGTAGCATAAATTCCGATCCGTGAAACTTTGCTCTATGAAAGACGAACTCAAGTCACCCAAAACGCGTATCTGGGAAAGAGCCATGAGCCGACTCCCGACACTAGGGGGCTATGACTAGTCAGGCATAGTGTTTAAACGTAAGGGGTCAACTACTCAGGGAAATTAATATCAATAAGAGGAGGAACACATATTTACATCTATTGTAAAATACATAAATTTTCTTCGAGTGATTGTTTTCTTCATCAGATGCTACTCATCCGATATGTGTATAATGCAGGGCCAGTTCCGGATACGCATAATAGGAATTCAGGGCTACGAGCCTATCTCCTACGCTCGGGGGCTGGACCAGTTTGCCATAATACACTTGAAGTGCGACGCTTCAAGAATTACTTGGAATGCTCCACAAGGGCTATTGTCCAAGTACTCGCCCCAGTCGGGACTCGAATGTCACCTTTACTTTGGTACGCTCCATGTGGGCAAATAACCGACCTCCGGCACCAGTCGGGGCTTGGGTACCACTTGGCTGGGTAGGGTACGCCCCATGAGAGTAGCCAACCAAATCCTATGCTAATGCTAGGTTCGGATACCTTATTGGATCACAACTCTGCTGGATAAGGTACGCCCCATGAGGGTCGCCAGCCAAATCCTATGCTAATGCGAGGTTCGGGTACCTTATTCAGCTAATAACTAACCTCCGGCACCAGTCGGAGCTCAAATACCAATCTGCTGGGTTGGGTACGCCCCATGAGGGTCGCCAGCCGAATCCTATACTGATGCAAGGTTCGGGTACCTTATTTGGCCATAACTTTGTTGGGTAGGGTATGCCCCATGAGGGTCGCCAGCCGAATAATATGCTAATGCGAGGTTCGGGTACCTTATTCGGCTACAATTTTGTCAGGTTGGGTATGCCCTAAGAGGGTCGCCAGCCAAATCCTGCGCTAGCGCAGCGTTCGGGTACCTATCTGGCAAAAACATGGCTACAAGCCACTACTGGAGCTTTCAGTCGGGAGCAGCATCAAACCTGGAATCTACGAAGGTGCTCATTATTTTTCAAGACTGGGAGACTCCAATCGTTCAATTTTCACTAGAAGACGAACTTTCTAAAGATTACGACGAAGCCGAGTAAATCAAGCGATGGAGCAAAACCTTTACCGTAGTCAGAGAAGACCTATATCGTCGAAGCACATCCGGAGTTCTCATGCACTGTGTTACACCTAAGGAGGACAAGAAGATCATGCAATATACCTACTCGGGCATCTGTGGCAACCATGCTGCATCCAGAACGTAAGTCGGAAAGGCTTGCGGACAAGGATTCTTCTGGCCGATTGCGGTAACTAACGCTGAAGTACTCATCCTGACATGCGAGGGATGCCAATTTTATAGGGCTGCGCTAGGTAGGTCAGTTTAGGCCGGCTTATTCGGTAGTAGGCCAAAGATATGAGTTCTTAAATAGCATGCCCTATTAGGTCGCCCGCTGGTCGTATTAAAATCGTGATGCAGGTGCTATTTTACAAGAACCAATTAAATAATCAGATACGCTTCACGCCTACAGCCAGGTGTATATATTCGAGTATCTTGATTATTTACCAGGTATTGAGGATACATCCTTATAAGGATTGACAGTTGGTCTCCATCAAAATTGGGGATGTAGGTATCTCTCAAGTACACCTGACCACATATTGGGTTAAAAACCAAAAGGTGGTACTCGGCTTATATGCTTAGCCAAAAATTGCCTTAAGCAAAAATTCTTCCAGCTGACATGACGCTGAAGAGTCTAATTTCTGAGTAGTATACTATTCGGAAAAGACTAAAAGGTTAAAGATCTTTGACTTTATGTTTAATTGTTTCATAATTAAGCACAAAGTCGGGGGCTACACCTAAAAGGTGCGCATATTTGACGCATACTATTCATATTTTTCTATGAAGCCCTTCATAGCCTCGTTGAAAGCTGACATGAAGTAAGACTCGGGAGAAGAAGCACTCGGACAAAGAGTACTCGGGAGCAATGCACTCAGGAATTCTTCACCGTAGAGGATGAGCACTCGGCATCAGCTGTGACTCAACTATGAAGGTCTCAGGGGCTGCTGTGGAGGCCATGGGCCCTCAGGTACCTCATGAGAAGCATATGGGCCACTCGGACAGAGGATGGGCCTAACCTTGTAATTAGGAATACAATAGGATTTGGCATACATAACCTTGTACGACAAGGAAAGAATACAGTCCTAGTCGGAAACGTTGTATTCCTAGAAGGAATTCCCTTGGTCGGAGTCCAACTGGGATTCCTACTTTGTAACCCTGTCCCCCGATATATAAGGGGAGGCAGGGCGCCCCCTGAGGGCAGAAGAAGAAATCTCACCAGAGAAAGCTCAAAGGCAATACACCACAACTAGACGTAGGGTATTACCTCATCTCGAGGGCCTAAACCAGTATAAATTGTTCGTGTTCCTTTGCAGTCCATCAAATTTAGGTCTCACGAGTAGCCCCATATTATTATTGCCGATACAAAACATCGACAACTTTGGAGTATTACCAATTCCTGGATCCCATTAAGTATTCCCGAAATTTCCATTCCAGAAAATAATACCAAAATATTCAAAATATTCGAATATTTCAAATGTTTCCCTAAATTCCAATATTCCAAAGTTCCGAGCATTTTCACAGTTACCAATGCTCCAAAAATATTCCCCTAAAACCCTGAATGTGCCTATTCCTTTTTTCGAATCCCGAATATATATATAATCCGAATATCGGAATATCCCAAAAATTCTAAATATTTCTACAATTTTCAATTCGAAAATATTCCTTGAATTCCAAACTTCCAATTTCGTGAATTTTTAGTTTTTCCAGAAAACCCCCTCCCTTTTCCTTTTTTCCCCATCTTTTCTTTTCTCCTTTATTTTTTTCCTTCTCTTTCCTGTTCATCTTCTTGCTCCCGGCATCCTCTCTCTTCCCATCTCCCTCCTCTATCTCTCTCTCCCTCCTAGACTGCGTCCAACCGAGCCCCGGCCCGCGCGCGTCTACCGCCACCTGTGGAGGCCATGGGCCCCGGGTACCTCATCACAAGCATATGGGCCACTCGAACAGAGGATGGGCCTAGCCTTGTAATTAGAGATATGATTGAACCCAGCAGACTTTGCCTTGTACGATAAGGAATATACAGTCCTAGTCGAGTAGGTTATATCTCTAAGAGGAGATCCCTTGGCTGTAATCCGGCTGGGACTCCTACCTTGTACACCTGTCTCCCAGTATATAAGGGGAGGCAGGGTGCCCCCAGAGGGCATAAGCTCATAGAAACAAACACACATCCTCAAAGGAATACACTACAACTGGACATAGGGTATTACCTCAAATCGAGGGCCTAAACCAGTATAAATCTCCATATGTTCCTTTGCAATCCACTGAGTTTTGATCTGCTGAGTAGCCCTATATTCATATTGCCAGTGTAAAACATCGACAGTTGGCGCGCCAGGTAGGGGCTTCGGCAAGATCAACCTTAAGCTCGATGGATTCGACATCTGGAGTCGACGGCAGCGGATTCTCCCATGGAGATACGATTACATTCAGAAGCCCCGACTTCGTCACCGACCAGCTCAGCAACCTTACCTTGGCCGAGTCAGACCAGATCCGATTGGCCGAGGAACCGGCCGACTCCACACCAGTCGGCCTACATGACGCTGCAGCAACTTTCGTCGATCTACTACGGCCATCTTCTACTTCGCCGGGCCTCGGGACAACTCTCTCCTTCGGCGTTCGGCTCGGACTCGGCCTTGAGCCAGCCCGGGTCGGACTAGGAAAGGGAGAGATCGTTAATCTCCCATGCAGGCTCGGCGACGCCGCGGACATCTACAATCTACATCCCACGCGGCAGACCCGATCTTCTACACTTCAGTTTGGACATGGCCAAGAGCCGTTCCAGATTGGATCTACGGAGGTCGGAGTCATCATCACCCCGATAAACTACTCAAAGTCCGACTCCAAGTCAGACAACAGTTCGAACACCAGTTCGGATACCAGTCTGGCAAGCTTCCTTCGGCCCCATGAAATCTTCATCATGTCAAAAGGTTCTAAACCCACACAAGAAGCGCGCCGACTACGCGAGCAGGAAGAGGAGGAGGCCCGCCGACCGCAACAACAACAGGAGGCCGAATACGAGGCTCGCAACGACGAGCTACGCAGGGCTGCGTGAACCGCTCAGCAACAAATCCTCCAAACCAAAGTCGGCGACCACGACGTTTTTGCTACACCTCAACAAAACATCGTGGCCACTGCAACTCTGCTGGACACGCTCCAGTTTGGGCCTAATCATCCGGCCACCCTGACTATAGCAAGGATAAAAGCCATGATCATTGCTGTTGCATGCCAGCAGCACCACCAGTCGAGCAATACCCTCATACCGACCAACCAGTCGGCCTCCCCAATGGCAGTCTCATCCGCCTCAAAGTGACACCGAGTGGGCGGCTCTAGTCGGCTGCACATGGAGTCACGCCAAACGTCATTCGGCAACCCCAACAACAACCGACAGCATCGAAGCGACCGTCGGGACGATCAGGATCTCCGAGGCCAACTACGGTGTCACCTTTAGCAGGACATCAATGCTCGGCACCGCGAATGAGAGGAAGACGAGCAACGCCGACTAGAAGACGAGAACAAGCGCTTCGGCCTCCACCACAAGCGGTTTCGCTGCCGTATTCGGAGTCGGAGCCCTCATGAAGATGAAGGAGTACTGGCATTCACCCATGAGCTGCAACAAGTCAACTGGCCGTCGGGTTTCAAGCCTACAGGCATCAAAAAATACGACGGCAAGACCAATCCCAAGTCCTGGCTCACGGTCTACACCCTGGCAATCCGAGCAGCCGGAGGTGATCACAAGGCCATAGCTAACTACCTCCCAGTCGCTTTTGCCGACTTAGTGAGGACATGGCTAACAGGACTTCCTAAGAGATCAATCGGCTCCTGGGGAGAACTCCGGGAACGCTTCATCGCCAACTTCTAGGGAACATACGAGAGGCCATCTTCCGAGTACGACCTATATCAGTTGCATCAAAGGAAGAACGAGTCACTTCGTTATTTCATCAAGAGGTTCTCTAAAAAGAAGAATTCAATCCCGAAGATCAAGGACGAGGTCGCCATCGCCGCCTTTCGAAAAGGAGTCAAAGACACCTCATTCATCACCAAATTCACTCGGAAGCCTCCCAACTTTGTCAAGGCTCTATTCGACATGGCAAACAAGTATGCTGACTCGGCCCACGCTGTTGCTGAGGCCATCGATGACGAAAAGGCCCCCTGACAAAAGGAGCGGATGGACGCCAATGATGCGACCCCGGCTAAAGCTGGGAACCGCAAACGCAAGTCAGATGGCTTCGTTGTGGCAGTCGGTCACAACAGTCTTCGACTTAACTGGAGATTATCAGAACAACAAGTGACATGCTCAGGGGCTCACAAGCTCAAATGCAAGGATGAAATCCCCACTCCTGAATATCGAACAGCTAAGTCGCTTTCTGATAAATATTTCTCACTTGGCCTCGCCAATGCCGCAGCCGCTTACACCTAATAGGTGTACAAGCTGCACTTTTTTTGTTTTTGCTCTTAAATGATTGCAAAAGTACTCGAGTAGCATAAATTCCAATCCGTGAAACTTTGCTCCATGAAAGACAAGCTCAAGTCACCCACAACGCGTGTCTGGGAAAGAGCCATGAGCCAACTCCCGACGCTAGGGGGCTATAACTAGTCAGGCAGAGTGCTTAAACGTAAGGGGTCAACTACTTGGGGAAATTAATATCAATAAGAGGAAGAACACGTATTTACATATATTGTAAAATATATAAATATTATTCGGGTGATTGTTCTCATCATCAAATGCTACTCATCCGATATGTTTATAATGCAGGGCTAGTTCCGGATACGCGTGACAGGAACTCAGAGTTACGAGCCTATCTCCTACGCTCGGGGGCTGGACCGGTCTACCAAGATACGCTCGGAATGCTCCATGAGGGCTACTGACCGAGTACTTGCACCAGTCAGGACGTCATCTTCCCTGGCTACGCTCCATATGAGCTAACAACCGACCTCCGACGCTAGTCAAGGGTCTTATAGCACTGAACTGGGTGAGGTACGCCCCATGAGGGTCTCCAGCCGAATTCTACGCTAATGCTAGATTTGGGTACCTTATTTGGTCACAACTCAGTTGGGTAAGGTATGCCCCATGAGGGTCGCCAACCGAATCCTATGCTGATGCTAGGTTCGGGTACCTTATTTGGCCATAACTCTGTTGGATAGGGCACGCCTCATGAGGGTCGCCAGCCGAATCCTATGCTAATGCAAGGTTCGAGTACCTTATTCGGCTTTACCGAAGTCAGAGAAGATCTACATCGTCAAAGCACATCCGGAGTTCTCATGCACTGCATCACACCTGAGGAAGGCAAGCAGATTCTGCAATATACCTACTCAGGCATCTGTGGCAACCAGGTTGCATCCATAACATAAGTCAGAAAGGCTTGCAGACAAGGATTCCTCTGGCTGATTGCGGTTATTGACGCTGAAATTCTCATCCTGACATGCGAGGGATGCCAATTCTATAGAGCTACGCTGGGTAGGTTAGTTTAGGCCGGCTTATTTGATAGTAGACCACCAAGATATGAGTTTCTACAGTAGCACACTCAATGTGGGCCATTCGCTGGCTGTGTTAAAATCACAGTGCTAGAGCTACTAACAAGAACTGATGAGATAAACAGGTATGCTTCCTGAAGGCCTAATTGCTAAACAGATGTGTTTGGATATCTATCTTATCCACCAGGCATTGAAGATATACCCTTATAAGGGTCACAAGCTGGTCTTCATCAAAATTGGGGACGCGGGTATCTCTCAAGTACACCTAACCACATAATGGATTAAATTTCATGAAGTGGTACTCGGCATACATGCTTGGCCAACAGTTGCCATAAGCAAATCTCTTTCCAACCGACATGATGCTGAGGAGTCTAACTTCCAAGTAGTGCACTACTCGGGAGAGACTATAAATATTCTTTCCAGCTGATATAACGCTGAAGAGTCTAACTTCCGAGTGGGACGCCACTCGGGAAAGACTATAAACACCTTTTCCAGCTGACATGAAGCTGAAAAGTCTCATATACGAGTGGCATGCTACTCGGCAAAGACTATAAATTATTTCTGGTTGACATGATACCGAAGAGTCTCATATACCAGTAGTATACTACTCGGGAAATACTACACGGTTAAAGATCCTTGACTTTATGTTTAATTGTTTTCACAACTAAGCACAAAGTTGGGGGCTACACCTAATAGGTGTGCCTATTCGGCGCACACTATTTATACATCTACATGGAGCCCTTCATAGCCTCGCTACCAGCTGACATGAAGCAGGACCCGGGAGAAGAGGCACTCGGACAAAGAGTACTCGGGAGCAATGCACTCGGGCAAACTTCACCGTGGAGGATGAGCACTCGGCATCAGCTATGACTCAACTATGAAGGTCTCAGGGGCTACTGTGGAGGCCATGGGCCCCGGATACCTCATCACAAGCATATGGACCACTCGGACAGAGGATGGGTCTAGCCTTGTAATTAGAGATATGATAGAACCCGGCAGACTTGGCTTGTACGATAAGGAATATACAGTCCTAGTCGAGTAGGTTATATCTCTAAGAGGAGATCCCTTGGCTGTAATCCGGCTGGGACTCCTACCTTGTACCCCTGTCCCTCAGTATATAAGGGGATGCAGGGTGCCCCCAGAGGGCATAAGCTCATAGAAGCAAACACACATCCTCAAAGGAATACACCACAACTGGACGTAGGGTATTACCTCACATTGAGGGCCTGAACTAGTATAAATCTCCCCGTGTTCCTTTGCAATCTATCGAGTTTCGATCTGCTGAGTAGCCCTATATTCATATTGCCGATGTAAAACATCAACACCACCCGGCCCGGCCTGCCCTGGCCGCGCCCTGCCCCGGCCCTGCGTCTCTCCTTGGCCTCGGCCCACCGCTACTGCCGCCGCCGCCTGCGCCTTTCCCCACTGCAGCCGCAACGCATCTTGGCCTCCCGCGTGCTGTCGCGCAGTCCCCGGATTCCGAGCCGCGCCCTAAAAATCGCACCCGCGCCCTAGATCGGCCGCCTCTACTGCAACTCGCCCACGCCCCTCTCAGCCCCCACCTGGCGCCCTACCGCCCTAGCCACCAAGCCGCTCTCAGCACTGCCACTGCCCTGCGGCTGCCGCCCAGCCATCCAGGTGCCGCTACCCTGCTCGCCTCCGGCCACCACAGCAACGTGCGCCGTCCCTGCATCTCATGCGCCGTCGCCACTGCCCTTGCAAGCCGTCGTCGATGAGCACCCTACCATGCTGCCCTCTCCTTTCTTCCTCCCTGGTGCCCCGATGTTTTTCTCCCATTTGCCGTGCGCCGTCCTCCACCACCCGGTGCCGTCGCCGTCGTCCGTCGCCGTCGTTACTGATGCATCATTGCCGTGCCGCCGATGACCGCCAGTCCCCACCCACGAGCAAACACCATCGTCGAGCAGCTTGCAGCCCCCTCGCGCCGGCGCCATGGGCACTGGCAAGACCGTCCCGGCCATGTGGTGCTGCCACGTGGGTCCCGTCTGCCTCCTTTTCCTGTGACACCGCCAGTGGGCCCGGTCGGCATCCCCATTCGGTGACACAGACGTGTGGACCCGATGTCTCCCCTCTGCTCTGTATGACAAGTGGGCCCATGAATAATGATCTAATCTGATCCTATCCGTTGAATCCTCAAGATCCAATCTTAGCCGTTCAAAACATATAAAATCCCCATCTAATCCCATCCGTCCAATCTTCCGAAAGATCTAATCCTAGCCGTTGGACCTTTTTAATTCAGTCAACGGCCACCTCAGCCCTAACTTCCATGTAGGCATCCACCTCAGTGCCACCTCATCACCACGTGTCACCAAGACATCGGTCCTCCATTCCACCCCATCCTCTAGTCCATAGACCTAATCCACCAATGCCAGGTCAGCCCTAGCCCAGTCCACCTCGGTCGCCATCTCAGCCTATCTGGTCTATGTGGGGGACACATCACCCCAATTCACCACTCCAGCTACTCCTCGGATTTGTGAACCTAATCTGTGAGCCATGTATATGACAGTGGGCCCCACTCCCTTTTCCAGTGTAAAAATAATCCTTTTAATTTAATTCCGAGGGAATATTTCTGAGAATATTCCTTTTCCAATTCTTTTCGGATTTCTCCGAATTCAATCCTTCGGAGGTCGTATCTTTTCCGTTTGAACTCCGATTCGATCCATTCTTCTGCCTAAATTCATCTAAAATCATGACTACCTGTTTATGTATTTTTATGTACTATTTATTTGGAGTTTCTTAGGGTTTTCCTCATTTTATGTGTAGTTACTTATATTTTGCCGTTTCGGAAGATCACGGAGTCTGCTGAAGGGTTCGGAAGAGCTGTCGAAGATGTTTCTGTTGCAAGGCAAGTCACACGACAATTCCCTTGAGCATGTTGATCCCAGTTGTGAAAATTATTTTATTTTAAAGTTATTGCATGAAACGTTTTGGAATGACATTATTACGGGGAATTATTTAATAACCAACATTCCTTGATATTTATGGCCATTTTGTTATTTTTATCTATACCTTGATACCTTAGGTGAATAATACTAACTAGCTAGATGACTATTTAATGGTCTAGCTAGATTATTTGGGATCTACTTAGTACTACATAGAAATTTTAGTGTCATTTTATGTGGGAAAACAATTCAATCATCAATGACCCTTTAATGTTAAATAGCTATATTTTCACAACAGTGAGTCGTGGCTGGTTAATTAACTGTGCCAACTAAAATTTGACTGAATGGTGGGTTGTGAGCACCAGGATTGTGAATGTTGCTAGCGGTGCTCATGACAGTTAAGGACTGGTTCACGGACTACTTGTTGCAAAGGATTTACCGTACTAACCACAAGTCAGCATGGACAACGGCTGGACCTGTAGTGTAGCATGTCCCAGCAGGAGGCACCATAGTGTGTTTAGTTGATAGGTGGTAGTGTCAATAAATCTACAATGGCAGTGCCAATAAGACCATATGTTTAGGAGCCAAGAGTTTCTCTAACCTAGAGATTGGGCCACCTCTACTGGGGACCTGGCGGGTGGTCATTCTGTTGGGCGTATTATGCGAAGAGTCCTGTCACAACTCCTTTCCGAGGTATCGTGGTGGTGCCAAGGCGCATGGTGACATGTTGTGGGGTTGTGTCTTGTGGGTAAAGTTGTACACCTCTGTCCAGAGTAAAAATATTCGAATAGCCGTGCCCGCGGTCAATGGGCGGGCCTAGCAATATTTTTTGTGATTAGTCCCACACTGCTTAATGATGATCATAAATGGAGGAAACTTGATAGCTCCAGTTTGGAGAGTTGTGGTTTGGGCCTAAACTGCGTTGGAGCGTTGTTCAGTGGTTGATTCAATATTGGTTAATGATTAAACTATACAGTTTTTCAATGTTTTTAAATGCAAATGTTTTAAATATTATTTTACGCAAATAAGCCATACTATGCCTTTCCTTTGGATTCCTGTTGCATTACATTGTATTTCTTAGTATGGCTTGTTGAGTATGGTGGGTAGTACTCAATCTTGCAATATTATCATCAAAGTGAAGCTTTGCGAGGAGGAGAAGTTTGGTGTTTGGCTTATACCCCAGTTGAGCTGCCTGTGGCTTGGTGCTGCTACGCTAGGTGTTTCGTTCCGCTGCTATTTCTCTTCTGTGTGAGGACTAAGTGCCTCTTCTGTAAGTATTTACCGTTATTACGTATTTGGTTATGTTAATCAAATTGTCGATTTGTGTACCTCGGCTGATTCATGGACGAGGATTTATTGCACAAATTAGCTTTAGAAATTCTGGTGAATTTCTGGGCGTGACAAGCTGCGGCTGGGGTGGCAATGCGAGGGGAGATCGGGCGGTGGCAGCAGCATCTTCGAGGCACGTGGCATAGATCCGATGGCTTGAGGGCGGGGTGCAAGGCACAGAGATGGGCCGGAGGGGGAAAGCGGCCCAGGAAGCACAGTGCCTTTTTGTATTTTCCCTGAGAACTAATTTGGGAGGATTTTGAACATTTGGTTGGAGATTTGAATTCAAATCACATATTTGAACTCAGAAAAATTAAAGGGAATCAATGGAAGGGAGTCCCAAGTGGAAAATGAATATTTTGAGACTAATTTTGCATTTTGACCCTCAAGAATTATTTGCGGGGGATTCAATGGAGAAATGGGTTCAAATTCAAATTTAAGTTTTTAATTTGAATGTGTGAGTGCTTTTAGGGATCTTTGTGGAGGTAAGTGAACTGATGTTGGGGTAGGAACCAGAGGGGATTTCAAGGAATAAATGCAAGTGGATTTAGGATTTGAATTCAAACATAAATTTGAATTCCCAATGACTTCAAGGATCAAGGAGGGGACACAAAGGGAAAGGAATTGAATTTTGTATTGGGACCTCAATGAGTTATTTGCGAGGGAATTTAAAGAGAGAGAGAGAAACCAAAGGGATTTAAGGAGGGGATTCAAATGGGTTATTTTTAGGCTTTTGATTATGGTCTTCGGAACGGATATCGAAGCGGGAAACTTTGAAAGAGGAACCGAGGGATTTCGCCGTTTAGGGTTTTTGTTACAAAAGGTTGAAACGGAGTTCGAGGTTGGATATTTGAGGGGGGAAAGCAGATAGTGTTTTTGGAGCGAACTCAAATGCGGCAATTCGAACTCGGGGATTAGTTTAAGAATGGGGGTTTTGAGAGGTTGTGTTTCAGGATCAAGGACAAGAAGACGAACTAAGATCCAGGCACGATTTACGACACAGCACACAAAAGAGCGAAATTTTTATGGATAGATTTTTATTAAATTAGAGTTTAACGTCTCACTGAAAGCGGGGCATTACAATTGGCTGAATTTGAAGGGATTTCGACCCAGGTATGAGGCAAGACCACCCTCCTATAAATATAGGGTGCTCGGGCCAATTAAACCCTTAACTAAATCAATCTAAAAAATCAATCTACTACTTTTCCGTTCTAGGTCTAGGGGTAATTTAGCTTTCTTTGGTGAGTTTTTCCGTAAATCATCCCTCCCTCAATGAAATTGAGGTTTACCCATTGTTGGTTTGGGCCATAAACCATGTGTGAATCTCTCTTCAAAGAGAGAAATGCTATCAATCTATCGAATCGACATTTTGCTTTCCGATCCCACACAGATCCAAAACATTCGGTCCAGCCTATAACAGGCACAAGCATGTTACTTTCATACTATAATGATGATTACTATGATAAATGCTTTATGGACTACCATTGTGTGGGTGCCATGGGCCCCGGGTACCTCATGACAAGCATATGGGCCACTCGGATAAAGGATGGGCCTAGCCTTGTAATTAGGGATGTAGCCACACTCGGCAGACTTTGCCTTGTACGATAAGGAAAACACAGTCCTAGTTGGGTGCGTTATATCTCTAAGAGGAGATCCCTTGGCCGTAATCCGGTTTGGACTCTTACCTTGTAACCCTGTCCCCCAGTATATAAGGGGAGGCAAGGCGCCCCCTGAGGGCAGGTTGAGTTGGTTCACCAGAATCACCACCGTAAATCCTCAAAGGAATAACACCACAACTGGACGTAGGGTATTACCTCACATCGAGGGCCTGAACCAGTATAAAATCTCTCTGTGTTCCTTTGCAATCCATCAAGTTTTCATCCGCCGAGTAGCCCCATATATTTATTACCGGTGTAAAACATCAACAGTTGGCACGCCAGGTAGGGGCTTCGGCGTGATCTACATCTACAAGCTCGATGGATCCAACAACCAGAGTCGACGGCGGCAAATTCTCCCCCGAAGATACAATCTCATTCGGAAGCCTCGACTTCGTCGCCGACCAGATCGGCAACCTCACCTTGGTCGACTCGGACCCGATCCAACCAGCCGACTCCGCGCCAGTCGGCCTACACGATGCCGCAGCAATCTTCCACGACATACTGCAGCGATCTCCAATACGCCCGAGTCCAGGGACAACTCTTTCTTTCGGTGTTCGACTCGGAATCGGTTTTGAGCCGGTCGAGATTGGGCCAAAAAAGGAAGAGATCGTCAATTTCCCGTTCGGACTCGGCGACGCCGTGGATATCTACAATCTACATCCGACGCGGCAAACCCGATCCCCTGGAGTTCGACTCGGATACGGCCCAGAGTCGCTCGAGATCGGATCTAGGGAGGTCGGAGTTATAATCACCCCCATCAACTATTCCGACTACGACTCTCAGTCGGACTCCGACTTCCAGTCGGACTACGACTCTCAATCGGATTCCGACTCTAAGTCGGACAGTAGTTCGGCAAGCTTCTCCCCGCCACGAGAAATCTTCATGGCATCCAAAGGCTCTACTCCTACTCAGGAATCACGCCGACTACGCGAGCAGCAAGAGGAGGAAGCACGCCGACTGCGAGAGCAACAAGAGGAAGAAGCAAGACGCCGGCACAACACTCTACGCAGGGCCGGGCGGACTGTACAGCAACAAATCCTCCAAACCCGAGTCTGCGACCACGACGTCTTCATTACTCCTCAACAGAACATCGTGGCTGCTGCGACTCTACTGGATACACTCCAGTTCGGGCCTGATCACCAGGCCACCCCGACGATCGCAAGGATAAAAGCCATGCTTACCACTGCTGCATGTCAGCAGCACCAACAGTCGGGTGATACCCTCATACCGACCAACCGGTCGACATCCCCAACGGCAGTCTCATCTACCTCAAAGCGACGCCGAGCGGCTGGCTCTAGTCAGCCGCATACGGAGGCACGTGAGGTGTCACTCGGCAACCCCAACGACAACCGGCGACGTCAAAACAACCGTCAGGACGATCAGGACCTCTGAGACCGACTACGGCGCGACCTTCGACAAGACATCATTGCTCGGAGCCGTGAACGAGAAGAAGATGAGCAACGCCAACTGGAAGACAAGAACAAGCATTTCGGCCTCCACCACAAGCGGTTTCGCCGCCGTATTCAGAGTCAGAGCCCTCATGAAGACAAAGGCATACCGGCCTTCACCCAGGAGCTACAACAGGTCGACTGGCCGTCGGGTTTCAAGCCTACAGGCATCGACAAATACGACGGCAAGACCAATCCCGAGTCTTGGCTCACGGTCTACACTCTAGCGATCCGAGCAGCTGGAGGAAATCACAAAGTCATGGCTAACTACCTCCCAGTCGCTTTAGCCGACTCAGCGAGGACATGGCTAACAGGACTTCCCAAGCAATCAATCGGTTCCTGGGGAGAACTCCGGGAACGCCTCATTGCCAACTTCCAGAGAACATACGAGAGGCCATCTTCCGAGTACGACATGTATCAGTTACATCAAAGGAAGAACGAGTTTCTTCGTGACTTCATCAAGAGGTTCTCTGAGAAGAAGAATTCAATCCCAATGATCAAGGATGAGGTCGTCATCGCCGCCTTTCGAAAAGGAGTCAAAAACACCTCGTTCATCGACAAATACACGCGGAAGCCTCCTAACTCTGTCAAGGCTTTATTCGACATGGCGAACAAGTACACCGACTCGGCTGACACTGTGGCTGAGGCCCTCGATGACAAGAAGGCACCCTGACAAAAGAACCGCAAGGGCACCAATGACGCAGTCCCGACTAAAGTCGGGAGTCGCAAACACAAGTCAGACGGCTTCATTATGGCTGTCGGTCACAACTGTCTTCGACTTTCAACAACTGAAGATTATCAGGACAACAAGTGACAAGCTCGGGGGCTCAAAAGCCCAAACACAAGGATAGCATCCCCATTCCCAAATACCGAACAGCTAAGTCGCTCTCTGATAAATAGTTCTTCATTTGGCCTTGCCATTGCTGCAGCCGCTTACACTTAATAGGTGCACAAGCTGCACTTTTTTCTGTCTTTTTCTCTTAAATGATTACAAAAGTACTCGAGTAGCATAAATTCCGATCCGTGAAACTTTGCTCCATGAAAGACGAACTCAAGTCACCCAAAACGTGTGTCTGGGAAAGATCCATGAGCCAACTTCCGACACTAGGGGGCTATGACTAGTCGGGCAGAGTGCTTAAACGTAAGGGCTCAACTACTCGAGGAAATTAATATCAATAAGAGGAAGAGCTCGTATTTGCATATATTGTAAAATACACTTCATTCGGGTGATTGTTTTCATCATCAGATGCTACTCATCCGGTATCTTTATAGTGCAGGGCCAGCTCCGGATACGCGTGACAGGAACTCAGGGCTGCGAGCCTATCTCCTACGCTCAGGGGCTGGACAAGTCTGCCAAAATACACTCGGGATGCTCCACGAGGGCTACTGACCGAGTACTTGCGCCAGTCGGGACATCATCTTCCCTGGCTACGCTCCATGTGATCTGACAACCGACCTCCGGCACTAGTTAGGAGTCGTATACTACTTGACTGGGTGAGGGACGCCCCATGAGGGTCGCCAGCCGAATCCTACGCTAATGCTAGAATCGGGGACCTTATTTGGTCGCAACTCTGTCAGGTTAGGTACGCCCCATTAGGGTCGCCAGCCGAATCCTATGCTAATGCAAGGTTTGGATATCTAGCTTGGCTATAACTCTGTTGGGTAGGGTATGCCCCATGAGGGTCGCTAGCCGAATCCTATGCTAATGCAAGGTTCGGGTACCCTACTCGGCTTTCCTGAAGTCAGAGAAGACTTACATCGTCAAAGCGCATCCAGAGTTCTCATGCACTGCGTCACACCTGAGGAGGGCAAGCAGATCCTGCAACATACCTACTCGGGCACCTGTGGCAACCAGGCTGCATCTAGAACATAAGTCGGAAAGGCTTGCAAATAAGGATTTCTCTGGCTGATTGCGGTTACCGACACCAAAAAACTCATCCTGACATGCGATGGATGATACTTCTATAGAGCTATGCTGGGTAGGTCGGCTCGGGCCGGCTTATTTGGTAGCAGCCACCAAGATATGAGTTCCTACAGTAGCATGCTCCATGTGGGCCGCCCGTAGGCTAAGTTGAAATTATAGCACTGGTGCTACCAACAGGAGCCGATGAGATAAACAGATATGCTTCATGAGAGCCTTATTGCTAAACATGTATGTTTGGGCATCTGTTTTATCCACCAGGTCTCGAGGATATATCCTTACAAGGATCACAAGCTGGTCTTCATTAAAATTGGAGATACAGGTATCTTTCTCGGGTACACCTGACCACACCGTGGATTTATTTTCATAAAGTAGAACTCGGCCTACATGCATAGCCATTAGTTGCCATGAGCAACATTATTCCCGCTGACATAATGCGGAAGAGTCTAACTTTCGAGTAGTGCACTACTCGGGAGAGACTATAAATATCTTTTCCCGCTGATATGATGCGGAGGAGTCTAACTTCTGGGTGGGACGCCACTCGGGAAAGACTATAAACCCCTCTTTCTAGCTGACATGACGCTGAAGAGTCCCATATACGAGTAGCTTCCTACTCGGCAAGACTATAAACACATATTCCGACTGACATGAAGTCAAAGAGTCCTACATACGAGTAGTCTCCTACTCGGCAAGGCTATAAAGTTTATTCCGGTTGACATGATACCGAAGAGTCCCATATACCAGTAGTAATCTACTCGAGAAAAACTTTCAGGTTAAAGATCTTTGACTTTATGTTTAATTGTTTTCACAATTAAGCACAAAGTCGGGGGCTACACCTAATAGGTGCGCCTATTCGGCGCACACTATTCATATATCTACATGAAGCCCTTCATAGCCTCGCTGCCAGCTGACATGAAGCAGGACTCGGGAAGAAGACTCACTTGGACAAAGAGTACTCGGGAGCAATACACTCGGGAAGACTTCACCGTGGAGGATGAGCACTCGGCATCAGCTGTGACTCAACTATGAAGGTCTCAGGGGCTACTGTGGATGCTATGGGCCCCGGGTACCTCATAACAAGCATATGGGCCACTCGGATAAAGGATGGGCCTAGCCTTGTAATTAGGGATGTAGCCACACTCGGCAAACTTTGCCTTGTACGATAAGGAAAACACAGTTCTAGTTGGGTGCGTTATATCTCTAAGAGGAGATCCCTTGGCCGTAATCCGGTTGGGACTCTTACCTTGTAACCCTGTCCCCCAGTATATAAGGGGAGGCAGGGCGCCCCCTGAGGGCAGGTTGAGTTGGTTCACCAGAATCACCACCGCAAATCCTCAAAGGAATAACACCACAACTGGACGTAGGGTATTACCTCACATCGAGGGCCTGAACCAGTATAAAATCTCTCTGTGTTCCTTTGCAATCCATCAAGTTTTCATCCGCCGAGTAACCCCATATATTTATTACCGGTGTAAAACATCGACAGTTAGCTTTATGCTAAAATGAGCATACAATTAGCCTCGTTTTCATCTTTATTGTAGAATTGGCATTGCAATGGCATTATTTTCATAGTGTACTTATGGCTTTTGCTTATTGCCTCGTTTTTAGCAAGCATGCTTCCCGAACTGCTAAACGGTACATTTTTTGCAAAAATGATTTATATATGAAAGTATCTATAAAAAATCAAATAGATCTATTTTTCAAGTTTCTAATAGTTAATACTTAATTAATCACGCACTAATAATTTTTCTCGTTTTTCATGTATCTTATAAGCCATGTGAAGAAGCTGAAGCAAACGCCACCTAAATCTTTCTCTGTTTTTGTATGTTTTTTTTAGGCTTTGATGCAGGTGAGCTCCCTAGTGATGAGTGCTATATGGGAGACGCAAATTTCAAGGATATTTCTAACTAGGGGCCTACCCTTAGTTAGTTTTTCTATGTAGATGGGTAGACATGCTTTCTACTGAAGCTCTAATAATTTGGTCGGTCGGTTTTATGTAATAACTAGTTGTACTCTAAGTTATCTATTTGTACTTTCTCCTATATGTTGATGTCGAAGTTTAAGATGGAAGTGTGATGCTAGGCACTTTCCTGAGACTAGCCGAGCACACGTATGGGCTTAAAACATTTGCTCAATAGCTAATATAAATCGAGTCCTCTATGGTACGAGACTTTAGGTAGTGCCATTAAACGGATGTCAAGCAATACATACCTCTGGAGGGATTGGTGGATATTATTTTGTTCAGTATCTCTTTTGTTCCGGGTTGGATCCCTTGAAATTAAGTGTTGTTAGGTCAGCGATGAGACTAAGTGGTTACGGTATTTATTTTAGTTTTATTGACGTTAATATACGGTATAATTTTCGGAGTAACCAACATTCGGTTCGGCCGGTTTCACTTGAAGGATCGCGTCGGTGTGCTCGTGTCGCTATTTTTTTCTTTATTTTTCTGTGCTCAACGACATTGTCTATTCTTTGTTTTTCTCTTTATGTTCTTTGATTTCCCCACAAGGGCTTGAACGGGCCATCATGGGTTGGGGTGGGTTGGGTGTGAGAAATGAGAAATGGGTTGGTCGTTAGCTCATCGGCCGATCGTGGGTGTGTTTGCGGAACTTGCTCGCCTCGTTCTCGCGCAGCCATGATGGCTCACGAATCCACGCGCAACGCAAAAAAATCCATATGCGCTGCTACAAATTGACCCCCTGGGGGAGGGCGGCGAATGCAATTTTGCATTCGGCCCCCTGGGGGCATTCGCCGCCGTCCCCCAGGGCGACGAATCCACGTGGTGTCCCCGGGCTAACGGCGGCCAGCGCCGTTAGCCCCGGGTGACGGGGATGCCATTCGCCGCCCTGAGCCACGGTGGTTTTTAAATCCCACCGTGACCTAGGACGGCAAGAGACTAGTTTTGCAAATGATTCAAACCGAAAATTAGTTTTATAAATTAAAAAAAAATTAAATTAGTAACAATAAAAATTCCTTCGGCCAGTCTATTGTGTTGCCGTTCTGTCATGTCCCATGATAGGCCGTGACGAAAGCCGAATACTTGTTATAAGCTCGAAACGAGCCCAGTTACCTGGACGTGACGATGCAATGACCCATTTCTCCTCTCCTCTCCAAGAGACCATGGGTGACTCGCTTCTGTTAAGTGGCACACGGCATGCGTTCTCTCGAACCTACATTTCAGACGCCAATTGATTAACGCAACAGCGGCACTAGTGCTATCTGTTACTACTGCACAAAAAGGGAAAAAGGCTTTGTGTCCTTATCCCCTGTTTTGTACATGTCATACAAAAATAATCAAAAAAAATTAAATTTTTTAATAAGATAGTATGTCACTCTATAAATATAAATATGTATGATTAAATTCGACCTATACAAATAGAAACAAAAATGATAAATTTGACTATAAATACTACGCACTATTCACTGTTAAATTTGTTATTTTTATTTTACTTATACGATTGAATTTGAACTTACTGTTGTGCAGTGATATATAATATATTAATGTATCTTATCCATTCTTTTTAAATTTTTAATAATAGTTTAGGTGACATAACGTTGTCTCAGGAGACGAAAATTCACCTCTCACAAAAAGCAGAGGTTGTCGCAGAAATGGTGTACGTAGAAGCAAAGAAAACACCACTCCCTTGTCCGTTTCATTGCCGCAAGTTATTACACCGTAACATCTTGCAGGGCGCCAGATCGACCGAGCAGCCCACGACGCAGCCCCATTCCGCGTCCGGTCAACCGACCGCAGCCACAGCCAGCTGCCTCCCTCCTATCTCCTCCAATAAATGCAGCACACCACTACAAATACTACCACCTCCCCGCCGCCACCCCACACGCCAAGATCTCTTCCTCTCCTGCGTACTCCTGCCTGCTTGCTTGCTGCCATCGCCATCCATCGGTCGTCAGCATCACGAGCTTTGGCCTGGGTGACAATGGCGGGAATGCCTGCTTCGGTTAAGGTCTTCTTGCTCGCCGTCGTTCTACTCGTCGCTGTCTCTTGCCATGGCTGCGTGGAGGGTTTGTCGACTAAGTACTACGCCAAGACGTGCCCCAGCGTGGAGTCCATCGTGCGGTCGGTCATGGCGCAGGCGGTGGCGGCCGAGCCACGGATGGGTGCGTCCGTACTCAGGCTCTTCTTCCACGACTGCTTCGTCAACGGCTGCGACGGGTCCGTCCTGCTCGACGACGCGCCGCCGGGGCTCGTCGGGGAGAAGGGCGCCGGCCCGAACGCCGGATCCGTTCGGGGATTCGAGGTGGTGGACGCGGCGAAGGCCCGGTTGGAGGCGGCGTGCAGCGCCACCGTGTCGTGCGCCGACGTGCTCGCGCTCGCCGCTCGCGACGCCGTGGCGCTGCTCGGCGGGCCGACGTGGGCCGTGAGGCTCGGCCGGAAGGACTCCCGCACGGCGAGCCTGGCCGCCGCGAACGCCAACCTCCCCGGGCCCGGGTCCAGCCTCTCCTCGCTGCTCGCCGCGTTCGCCGCCAAGGGGCTCTCGGCGCGGGACATGACGGCGCTGTCGGGCGCGCACACGGTGGGGCGCGCCCAGTGCGCGACGTTCCGCGGCCGCGTCAACGGCGGCGACGACAACGTGAACGCCACCTTCGCGGCGCGGCTGCGGCGGTCGTGCCCGGCGGGGACCGGTGGCGATGCAACCCTCGCGCCGCTGGACGCCGAGACGCCCGACGCGTTCGACAACGGCTACTTCCGCGAGCTAACGCAGCAGCGCGGGCTGCTGCACTCGGACCAGGAGCTGTTCGCCGGCGGCAGGTCGTCGCTGGACGCGCAGGTGCTCAAGTACGCCGGCAACGCGGCGGAGTTCGCGAGAGACTTCGCCAAGGCGATGGTGAAGATGGGAAACCTCGCGCCGGCCGCCGAGACACCGGTGGAGGTCCGGCTCAACTGCCGGAAGCCCAACTAGAGTACTAGACAGTACACTACACAACAGCAGCAACGTTGTTAATTATAGCATGTAACTAACAGTACACTAGGACACGATTACAATTTACACATGTAAGCAATCATAGGATTAAACCATCATATACTTACATATAATTCGTCACTAATTTGTTCGTGAATTTATTTATTGAGGGTTATTCGGTTTTAACGGACTAAAATTGTGAGAAATATCAGCCCCTTCGACGTCTAGATCTAATAAGGGAAGGCAAAAAGGGAGGAGAGAGGGGGAGGTAGTAGCCAAAGCTTGCCAGCGATGATGATGGCGATCTTCTCGAAGATCCCTTCATCGGGTTGTAGATAGGGTCTGTGACGAGTACATGAGATCTAGAGTGGTTAGAAAGTGAGGAATCTAGAGTGGTTAGAAAGTGAGGACGAGAGAGGCATCTCGATGGCACAAGTCGCTGGAGACGCGGAAGGTAGGCAGGGTGGGAGCACCTCAGCTACTTAGGCTTAGGGAGGAGAAGGGAGAGAAGGAGAGGAGAGGAAGTAGGCCGGTCAGGCAGTACTCGCTAGCACCGTCGAGGCTAGGGGTGGTGCATAAGGGTGGGAAGGTACAGTGCTCCTGATCTGAAGAAGGCACTCATGTTGCGAAAAGTTGAAGTGGAGGAGACATGGTTCCTGTAGCTGCAGGAATCTTGATACTATTGAAATTATATGTGGACTAAAGGTCAATATGAAGAATAATTCATAGAAAAATTTCAAAAGCACATTTAATAAGAGGTATGCATGTAATTTTGATACCACCTTGCTAGTTATAAAAGAGTAAGACCACTTTAAAATAGAAGTTGCTCTTCTAGCAACTTGAGCAATGTGTGTGGGAAAGAACCAAAGGAGAACACACACGCTCGCTTGCCTCGCTGGGCCAGGGCGGGCTAGGGCGCGCGCCACCTGTAGAAGTGGTCAGCCAAATTTGGCTCCTGGTACTTACGTAAACATGGCTTACTTTTATAGTTTTGTTTTGCTACACAAATCAATGGGTTTCTAGTTTGCGTCTTTAGAAATCACTGGACTATTCGGTGCGTTGGAGTTGCGTAAAATACAAGTTGGTTTCACGCGACTTATCCGGTTCGGTTATAAGTTGTGAAGATCATGCAGGGTTCCTGATTAATAACTCTATAAATACCGAGCCATCACCTCTATGAAGTATGAGTAAAAAACAATCTAGAGTTTTGTCTCTCGTTGTACTGCGCCATCGCTTATAGTCTACTCCATCCCGTCGGCCGTCATATACCGACGATTGGGAGAGCAGGTCTTTAAAACCGTTGCCTTCAACGTTCTGCATCAGGAGAGGGTGAATAAGGTTATTAGAAGCGCTACGCGTAACTGCTCGCTGTCCGTCCGCCACGGCTCATAGAGAAGTCTTTCTCTATGTTTGGGCACTATGCGTCGCCGTCGACATCTAATACCACGCATCGTCGATATGGTACCTGTTACGCCGGACCCTCCTAAACAGAACCGTCAGTACACATCAATCATGTTTCGTACTTTTGATCCCTTTATATGTTGTTCTGTTATTTATATGTTTTGGTCATACCCGTATGAGATGATTATGTCAGTTTACATTTTTGATGTTATCATTTATTTATGTAATAAACTAAAACTATATGTGTTTGTAGTTACATAAACAACATAAACTGTCAACAAAAATAATTAAATTTTGTAGATATTTTTTAGCGACTGAAACTAGACACCTCTTCTTTATTTTCTTGATTTGTTAATGCACCTGGCATTACAGATTGTTGTACTTTCCATCCACTTCTGTTCCTGGTCGCGTCGGTCGCGTGGGGGCCAATGCTCGCATCTGTAATTACTGACACAGGTGCGTTGCGTTGCAGCTCGCGAACAGCTCATGTCGGCTGCTTACGGAATGGGGGATTGCATCTGCATGGGGATGGCAACGTACAGCAACGCACGTCGTGGCTCGCGCGTCACATCATTTCCATCTCGGACCGCGTCGCCGCGGCGGCTTCGCGACGTGTTCCTCCTCGCGGTCGCGGCCACGAGACGAGAACCGCGTGAAGTATCAGTGACGAGGACGCGGCGGGGAAAAAAATGGGATGGATTTGGCGATGGGCCGTGAGAAAATGGCCCCGTTGGGTGGCCTTCGTAGCCTTGCGATGGTCTGCTGCTTTTTCAGCCCCATTGGCTAGTTAGTGCAGAGTGTAGTGTTCCATACTTTCATTTCACTATAAAATTGGTTTTTCTTCACACTCTAAAAAAATAATACGTGTGTAAAGTTTCAGGGTGTATAAGGGCAGCTTCCATAAGCTAAATAATTAGGTCCTTCCTCCATTCTTTATTAAATGGCATTGGTTGAACCAACGTCATTAAAAAATAGAGAGAGTAATATTTTGTTGTAAACAGACATATGAAGCACACATTTTCCAATTATATTTTCAGGTCGACATATAGCTTGCCATTTCTGAATTGATGTCTAATTTTAGGTGATATTTAAGGGTATAAACAAACAAATTAATTATTATAAAGCTAAAAAATTGTTGTAAAAATATTCTAAGGAACTTACATATTTAAATTTTTTATAAAAGTCACACTGTTTAGAAGCTTTAAAAACGTGCCAACAATAAATCACAATATGTAAGACGAAGAACGGGGACACTAGTATTCATTTGCGCAGGAAGCATGAAACACATATCATTATATAATTTATTCCATCGACTCCTTTTTTCTCTCTCTCTCATCGTTCTTGTAGCAAACAAAGACGAAAAACTTCTTCACAAGTTGCATTGATCATTCGTTCTTTTCCTGTTTCTCGACCGCTTGATCTGGAGATCTAGTAGCTAGTTCAATTTCAGGCTTGCTATATCCACACTTTTTCATCTCGATCTCTTAATCTTGCATACTAATTCATCATTGTTTGCTCAGGTGTTTATGCGTGTAAACAAGATACTTATATGTGGGCTTCAAGCACAACGTGCCCTTCCATGTCCGTAGATGAACCTTGCATCGTCCTCCGTGTACACATGCGTCTCATTCAACAGCCTGCGTGTATTTTTTGAAGGAAAAGAAATTACAGTTCAGTCAGTGCAATGTTCTGAATATCTTTTCACATAACAGACGCCGTGCAAATCCTCTACCTATTGCTGAAAACAAGTAGTTTTATGGTGGTATTAACTGATAGTATTCTGATAATAGGTTACTACTTACGACTGATAAACACTCTTGTTCAATGTGGTAGAGGAAATGAGGGATTCCCCACTCAAGTACACCAGCTCCCCATCTATCCTGTCCTTGATCCTCTCATTGATTTGCTGAGCAGTCAGGCTAAATGGATAATCTGATGCCTACATACAAAAGCAGTAGGAAGAAGAACATCAACAGATTAATTACTTGATACTAACAGAAAAAGGAAACTGAAGTTTTTTATATTAAAAGGAAACTGAAATTTTATGTTTGAAATGTTGTAAGGTGGTTACATACCATGACCCAGCCCCAGGTGTCAGCAAAAGATGGCACATGAGCAGTGTATGCTTTGACATCTGTGATCAGAAACCCATCATACATGCATCAGACATATATACCATGATTACCATCATCATAAGAAGAGAAGAGGCAAGAACAGAAACACTGAAACAAGACAAAAATGTACATGCATATATGCACGGGAAGGAAGGGATTGAATGAAGTTTACTGGGCTACTCACACTTGAAGACATGCCTGAGGGTGTTGTAGATGGACGAGAAGACCTCCTTGTGGGTCAGAACGCCCGCTGGCCCTGCCTGTGATCAGTCCAAACTACTGTCAGTGTGCTAAAAATACACAAAAGTTGAGACTTGAGTTTGCACCTGGCTACTTCCTCCGGTCTAGGTCCAAAATATAGCAATCTTTGTAGTTCAAATTTTTCTAGTTCAAAAAAGAGGTAGTAGACAAGAAGAGAAGAATTATACGTGCCTGTGTGACGAAGACGCCGCTGTCGTTGAGCTTGGGCTTGACGATGTAGTGGTAGAAGGACTTGGTGTAGAGCTGGTAGCAGGGGCCCCCTTCCACAGGATCTGCCAGGTCTCCCACTATCACGTCGAACTTCTCCCTGCTCTTCTCCAGCTCCGCCCTGCATATATGCATGTAATTTTCAGTCTTCTCCATCACTGAAATTAAGCATGTAATAAGCTAGCATCTGAATTGACATGCATGATGCTGCTTGTAACTAATTACTACCCCTCCATTCTTTTTTTTTGAAAACCAACATCATTTATAAAAAAACAGAGGGAGGGAGTACTTGGCATGGACTGTATGTAGTTTAGTATATACCTGGCGTCGTTGATGACAAGGCAGAGCCTGTCGCTGGCGAAGGCGTCCCAGTTGACGCTCAGGTACGTCCGGCAAAAGTCCACCACTTCCTGCTTATATGTCATCCATCAGGCACACGCACGGAGAAACTAAAAAAATAACTTGTGCAGTTGTACCTAGAGATATCGAAATTTCTAACGATAGTTTTAGTCCCTCTTCGGGTTACCGAATTTATATTGGAAAAATATATATTCTTAAAATCACTATAAAAATTTGAGGATATATAGCACCCAGGTGCAATTGTTATATGTACGTAGAATCACAACAAACATATGCACACCTGGTCGATATCGCACATGACCACTCTCTGGACGGTGTTATGCCTGAGCACCTCCCTCGCCGCGGAGCCCTCGCCTCCTCCCATTATGAACACCGTCTTTGGGCTGCACGCACCATGTTTGATGCAAATCATTAGCAATTATGTTGCATTATTATGTGATGAGACAAAAAGAGAGACACAAAAACAAGAGTTTTTAGCGTACTTGGGATGGAAGAGGAGGGGTGGGTGAATGAGGGACTCGTGGTAGATGAACTCGTCCACCTCCGTGCTCTGCATCTTGCCGTCGATTATCAGAGCCTGAATGAAACACACACGTGGCATTAGTGTTCTAGCTACATGCTTAGCCACACAAGCAGAAGCAGGTAGTACAAAACAAGAGTAGAAATGAAAAACATAGGCCTGCTCCGATTCTTTCTTTTTTTTTTGTTTTGTTTTCAAAAAAGCAGAAATGGGCAGATATACCTTGCCAAAATGCTTTGTATCAATGAGAGCGATCTCCTGGTACTTGCTTGCTCCCCGGTGCAACACACTAATTGCACATCACCAGAAAATTAAACAAAGTATATCATCAGAATTAAGTCCCTAGTTTGGTGGCAACAAGAAGTGGATAGATACAAAGAGATATATATTTATGTGTACGTCGTTACTGAATTTAGTACTCCAAAACAATACGAGGTTTCCTAATTCTGTACACCCTGCAGGGGCCTCTATCTGCAGCTGCTTGCTTTTTTTTCTTCTTTTTTACAGATAAAGTAACTAAACACAAACTTAACTCTTGTGCATGCATGCATGATGTTTTATATATACTCCTATGTACAAACCTGTTGAGCGCGTAGCAGAGCTTGAGGTCATCGTCGATCTCCTCCTCGTACCACTTGCTCTCCTCCTCCCTCTGCTGCTGCTTCGGCGCCGCCATGGCCTTGTCATATTCATACCCGTTCATAACCTCGAAGCCTCCGTTCATCTCACGCGCTATGCCTTCCTGCACGGCCCCAACCATCCTGCCTCTCTCAAACTAACAAACAGCAGCTAGCAAGCTAGATCAGTGGCAATCGCAATGCAAGTGTCAGGCTAGCTGTATATATCTATCTCTGCACTTGCAGATCGAGTTGCAGCTAGTGTGTGTGACTGCGTGTATGGAGAAGAAGATGGCGATATGTGGCACTGAGGCGGGAGTACCTAGTCGCTGTTATATATAGGAGCAAGCTGCAAGTGCATGCTGTGGAGGAAGCGGACAGGAGGAGACAAAAAAACAAATCCGTCAGGCGAAACACAGTGATAATGCATGCATGTATGCTGGTCATGGTGCTTGGGGATGGGTAATGCAAGCATCGCATGCGGCATGATGGCCACGGAAGTGATCAGATCCTCTACCTCCAAATCCTCCTAGCTAGCTTCAGTAGCCTGCTTTTCTGACCTGACCAGCTTCTGCATCTTCTAGTGCATCGGATAACTCATGGACCCCTCTCGGTTACGAGTTCGACTGCATTTTTGAGATTTTACTCCTTTTTTTAAAAAAATACTTTATAAGTAGACCGCTCAAAAAACTTATTATAAATATGCGCCCCGAACTTGGCCTTAGCGTCTTTGACGCTGACCATACATATTTTGACGTTAACAGAATCCAGTATTGAGAACCTTAAACATGTGGCGGCACGGCCGATGTGGTGATGACGTGGTTGGGGTTGGTGCCAGCCCCCTTGGTACCGAGACGAGAACCCCCCCACCCTAAAAGCCACGTGGGGCCTGCCTCTCTCTCCTCCAAGAATCTTTGTTCCTCAATAAGCACAATTAGAGAGCTTAGCTCTCACCCCCTCTCTTCTGATCTTCTACTTCTCTTCAAATTCAAGTGGTTTGTAAGTGTGTTTTTGTTGGATTTCGCTAGGAAGTTGGCAGGGCAAGGTATCCTCCTCCATTTTCCCTTCTTATTTTATTCCGGATTTATTGGTTGAGTTTCACTTTTCTCACTCAAGTGTACAATACTCGCCATTTTAAACGCCAATAAGTGGACATGTATACTTAACATGCGTATAATTTGTGTAACAATATTCATATCATTTCAACAATTGAGTTATTTAATTAACTAAGGAAGTTTTATGATACAAAGGTACACTTTTGGAATAGACGCTGTCGGAGGATGAAACCTCGACGGCGGGAGGTCTGGAGACCCCCCCTTTGAGATTCGGCCAGGGGAGTAGTTCTCAGGCAAAGCCGGTGTCAGCGTGGAAGAAGATGAATCAGTGCTCGGGACAGAAACAGAGGGGCCCGAGCTGGAGACAGAAAGGTTCGGACCGTCTGAATCGGGTCCGGACCGTCCGATCTGTTGTGACCACGCGAGAGATAGATCGACAGTCCGGAAGGCGAAGAACCGCGGCGCACCGAGGAGATGGGGGGATTTATACAGGTTCGGGCCGCCGGAGCGTAATACCCTACTCCTGTGCGTGTTTTGCTATGAGGAGGATGAATGTGGTATTGTGGTTACAAGGTGTATCTAGCTCACGGCCGGAGCCAGAGAAGAAGAACAGTGGTTAGAGAGTGAGCTCGGGGGTGCAGAGTAGAGAGTTAGAAGACGGAGAAGCTCCTGTGTCCTTCCCCCCCCCCTCCTCGGTGGCTTGGATCCTCCTTTATAGAGTCAGGGGAGTCCACAGTCCCCCGTACAGAGAGAGAGAGAGGTTGCTATGTCTTGTTGCACGCTCGTGGCCGCCTGCTGCACCGCACCGGAGAGACGTCCAGTCGCCCACTGTGGGAGCCATGGGCCCCGGGTACCTCACTACAAGCACATGGGCCACTCGGATAGAGGATGGGCCAGATCATGTAATTAGAGATAAGATAGCACCCGGCAGGCTGTACCTTGTACAATAAGGAAACATAGCCTTAGTCGGATAGGATTCTATCTCTAATAAGGAAATCCCTTGGTCATATCCGACTGGGATCCTTACCATGTACCCCTGTCCCCTAGTATATAAAGGGAGGCAGGGCGCCCTATGAGGGCAACCCGAGATCATAGATCACAAATCCACCTCAGAGGAATAACACCTCAACTGGACGTAGGGTATTACCTCACCTTGAGGGCCTGAACCAGTATAATTCCCTCGAGTTCCTCTGCAATCCACCGAATTCCAGTTCGCCAAGTACCCCCATAGTATTATTGCCGGTGCAAAGCATCGACAGTTGGCGCGCCAGGTAGGGGCCCGGCGAGTTCTTCATCAACAGATTCGATGGATCCCATCAACGGAGTCAGGAGCAACAAGTTCTCCAACGGAGACACCATCACCTTCGGGAGCCTTGATTTCGTCGCCGATCAACTCGGCAACCTTTCTTTGGCTGAGGCAGATCCGATCTCGCCAGCCGAAGAGCCAGCCGGCGTTGCGCCAGTCGGCCCCAGGGACGTCACCATCTCTTTCGACGATCTACTACGACAGTCCCTCACGTCGCCGGACATCGGGACAACTCTCTCCCTCGGCGTCCGACTCGCGCTAGGCCTTGAGCCAACGCGGGTTAGGCCAAGAGGGGGAGAGATCGTCAATCTCCCGTACAGATTCGGCGACGCTGTGCATCCACAACCCGCGCAGCAGACCCGACCTCCAGCGATTCAGTTCGGACACGGTCATGAACCGTTTCAGATTGGATCTAGGGAGGTCGGAGTCGTCCTAACTCCGATAAACTACTCGGAGTCCGACACCAAGTCGGATGGTGGTTCGAGCATCAACTCGGACTCACCTTGGCAAGCTTCCTCCTCCCCCGCGAGATCTTCATGGCTTCAACACCACCTTCCGAGGTGCGCCGACTGCAAGAGGAGCAGCATGAGGAGGCGCTCCGAGTGCAACAAGAGGAGCCAACGACAAGCTCGCAATGACGGCTTCGACAAGCTGGGCGAGCCGCCCAGCAGCAGATCCTCCGAACCAAAGTCGGCGACCACGATGTCTTCGTCACGCCACAACAGAACGTCGTGGCCGCCGCAACTCTGCTGGACACGCTCCAGTTTGGGCCGGACCATCAGGCCACACCAACCATCGCCAAGATCAAGGCGATGATTACTGCTGCGCCTGCCAGCAGCAAGAACAGTCAGGCAACACTCACGTACCGACCCGTCGAACGGGCTCTCCAGCGGCGGAGTCATCTGCATCAGCACGACGACGGGCAGCCGGCTCCACCCGGCAGCATGAAGAATCCCGCCAAACAACACTCGGCAATACCAACTACGACAACCGGCGGCGTCACCAATACGACCGCCGACACGATCAAGACCTCCGATCGCGGTTACAACGCGATCTTCGCCACACTATAAATGCCCGGCGTGAAGAGCGCGAAGAGGATGAACGCCGCCGACTGGAGGACGAACACGAGCGCTTCGGTCTCCACTACGAGCGACTACACCGCCAAACCGAAGCCCGAGTCCTCACGATAATGAAGGCATCCCAGCCTTTACTCGGGAGTTACAGGACGTCCGATGGCCAGTCGGCTTTAAGCCTACCGGGATTGAAAAGTACGACGGCAGACCAACCCAGAGTCCTGGCTCACCGTTTACGTCCTAGCAGTTCAAGCTGCTGGGGCGACAGCAGAGCCATGGCTAACTACCTCCCAGTCGCGTTATCCGACTCGGCGAGGACATGGCTGACAGGCCTCCCAAGGCGGTCGATCGGTTCCTGGGGGACAGCTCAGGGAGCGATTCATCGCAAACTTCCAGGGGACCTACGAGAGACCGGCTTCCGAGCACGACCTCTACCAACTGCATCAGAAAAAGAACGAGTCTCTACGGGAATTCATCAAAAGGTTTTCCGAGAAGCGCAATCAAATCCCAAACATCAAAGACGAGGTCGTCATCGCCGCCTTCCGCAAGGGAGTAAAAGACGCCCCGCTCATCGCGAAGTTCACTCGAAAGCCACCTTCCACCGTCCGGACTCTCTTCGACATGGCCAACAAGTACGCCGACTCAGCTGAAGCCGTCGCAGAGGCCTTCGACGAGAAGAAGGAGCCCCGACAAAAAGACAACAGGGCAAAAGCCGACAACGAGCAGCCTCAGAACAAGTCTGGCAGCCGCAAGCGGAAGTCGGACAACGAGGTGGCTAACATGGAGCGCAGTCGGTCACGGCCCCAGCGGAACAACGACTACCAGAAAGTCATGAGCGGGCCTTGCCCCTTTCACCCCAAGGGCCGGCACGCAGCCAAAGACTGCCACATGCTCAAGAAGTTTGCCTCCGAGCAGGCTTCATCATCTGCCGTCGGCGACAAGGACAAGGACAAGCCAGACTCGGGTCCGGCTGACGACTTCCAGGACCCCCAAGCCGAACTCAACCACATCTTCGGGGGGCCACTCGCGTACGAATCCAAGCGCAAACAGAAGCTATCAGCGCGGGACATTAACGCGGTCTCCACAACGGATGCCCCCCAATACTTGCGCTGGTCAGAGATGGCTATCACCTTCAACCGCGCGGATCACCCAGATCGGGTTTCCCACCCGGGACGATACCCACTCGTCCTGGATCCGGTCGTCAAAAATATTAGGCTGAAGAAAACCCTCATCGACGGAGGCAGTGCGCTCAACATCCTGTTCGCCAAGACTTTGGACGAGATGAGAATTCCTCGTTCAGAACTACGGCCGAGCACCGCGCCCTTCCATGGGATAATCCCCGGCTTGTCATCAACCCCACTCGGGCAGATAACCTTGCCGGTGACCTTCGGCACGCGGGACAACTTCCGCACGGAAAACATCTCCTTCGAGGTAGCCGACTTCGAGACCGCGTATCACGCGATACTCGGACGACCGGCCCTCGCCAAGTTCATGGCGATTCCGCACTACACATACATGGTGCTGAAGATGCCCGGGCCAGCAGGAGTTCTCTCCCTCCGCAGCGACGCTAAGCAAGCCTTCACCTGCGACAAGGAGAGCTGCGAGCTGGCTCAAACACAAGAAGCGGCAGTCGGGCGCGACAGCATTCGGCAAGCCGCTACATCTGAAGTCGATCAAGATCCAGTTCCGGCGAAAAAAGCAGCGAAGTCGGGAATTTCAGCGGACTCTGACACAAAGACCTTAGAACATGGCGCCCCCGACCAACCTCAAAGACATCCAGAAGCTGACAGGCTGCATGGCGGCACTCAGTCGGTTTATCTCCCGACTGGGCGAACGGGGCATGCCCTGTCTTCAAGCTCCTCAAAAAGGCGGACACCTTTCAGTGGACCCCGGAAGCCCAGCAAGCCTTCGAAGACTTCAAAGAATTCCTCACATCACCCCCCGTGCTAGCGTCACCCCTGCCCCAGGAACCACTAATGCTTTATCTGGCGGCAACAACACAGGTAGTCAGCACGGTGCTGGTAGTGGAGCGATCCGAACAGGGTCATCTTCAAAAAATACAACGGCCAATCTATTTTATCAGCGAGGTCCTTGCCGACTCCAAAACAAGATACCCGCAGGTCCAGAAGCTGCTATACGGCCTACTCATCACAGTCCGAAAGCTGGTGCACTACTTTCAAGCACATCAAGTCACGGTGGTCACAGCGTTTCCACTCGGGGATGTCCTTCATAATCGCGAGGCCACCGGCCGAATCGCTAAATGGGCACTCGAGCTGATGGCGTTTGACATCACCTTTCAGCCACGGACAGCTATCAAATCTCAAGCTCTAGCCGACTTCGTGCCGAGTGGACAGAAGTTCAACTCCCAACACCAACAACAAAGCTAGAGTACTGGACAATGTACTTCGACGGTTCCTTACGGATCGGCGGTGCCGGGCCGGTGTCATACTGACATCCCCCACTGGCGAAAAGTTGAAGTACGTACTACAAATTCCACTTCCCGGCTTCCCACAACGTCGCCGAGTACGAGGCTCTCGTTCACGGGCTCGCATCGCCATATCACTCGGCATACGTCGACTGGTTGTGCGCGGAGACTCCAACTCGTGGTCAACCAAGTCATGAAAGACTGGACATGTCTCGACGACACAATGGCGGCATACTGTCAGGAGGTCCGCAAGTTGGAAAACAAGTTCGACGGGCTGGAAATCACACACGTCCTGCGTCAATACAACGACGCGGCCGACGAGCTGGCAAACATGGGATCCAAGCGAGAGGCGGTCCCGACTGGAATCTTCGTCGAGCAACTTATGGAGCCATCAGTCAAGAAGAAACCGGCACAAGAGCAGTCGGGAGGCGAGCCTACCCCGACCACCGACGAAGTGCTGCACATATGTCAAGGACTGGAGGGGTCCTGTTCTCAAATTCCTCCTGGACGATGAACTCCCAGAAGATCGCAAGCAAGCCGAGCAAATCAAGCGTCGAAGCAAAAAGCTTCCTGCGAGTCGGAGAAGACCTGTACCGAAGGAGCGCATCCGGTGTCCTCATGCGTTGTGTCACCACGAGGAAGGCAGCAGATCCTACATTCAATCCACTCGGGCATATTGTGGCAACCACGCTGCATCCAGGACGTTAGTCGGAAAAGCTTACCGCAGGGATTCTTCTGGCCCACCGCAGTCACAGACGCCAAAGACATCGTTCGCAAGTGCGAGGGTTGCCAGTTCTTCGCAAGACAGACAAATCTTCCCGCCCAGGAACTCCAGACTATCCCATCTCTTGGCCATTCGCAGTATGGGGGCTCGACATGGTCGGGCCATTCAAGAAAAGCGCCAGGAGGGTTCACACATTTATTCGTCGCAGTGGATAAATTCACCAAGTGGATTGAGGCTAAACCTGTCGCCAACAATCACAGCGGCACGAGCAAAGGACTTCATCTTGAGTATTCTATACCGGTTTGGTCCCTAACCGCATCATAACCGACAACGGCACTCAGTTCGCGGCAGGCCTGTTTTCCAAGATTTCTGCGACGACTTCGGCATCAAGATCTGCTATGCGTCTGTGGCACACCCGCGGAGCAACGGGCAGGTTGAGCGAGCCAACGGCATGGTCTTACAAGGCATCAAGGCCAGGATATACGACCGACTACAACCATATGCGGGTCGGTGGGTACAAGAACTACCATCCGTTCTCTGGTCTCTCAGAACCACGGTTAGTCGGGCAACAGGGCAATCCCCTTTCTTCCTGGTCTACGGTACTAAGGCCATGCTACTGACTGAGATACAGTTCGGCTCTCCGCGAGTCCGGGCTTACTCCGAAGACGATTCCAACAGCACCCGACTGATCGAATTAGATCAGCTGGAAGAAGCAAGAGACGCCGCAACAATCCAGTCGGCAAGATATCTTCAAGGCCTGCGTCGCTACCACAATCGCAATGTCCGTGGCCGCGCCTTCTTGGTCGGGGATCTCGTTCTAAGGAAGATACAAACCACCAAGGACAGGCACAAACTATCCCCCATCTGGGAAGGGCCGTTCATTATAGCCGAGGTCACGCGGCCAGGCGCCTACGACTGAAGACCAAAGACGGCGTCCTCATCACCAACTCATGGAATATAGACAGCTACGTCCTTTCTATACCTGAGTTTTACTTTTTCCATGTGTACAGTTTTTCCTGACTCACTACGCCGCTTGTTCCAATCGAGTAGTGAGTCGGGGGCTGCATGTATATATGGTGTTCTGTCAATAACATACAAGCTTAATCTCACCTCCGTTATGAAGCCTTGCCACGGCTGATGCGTTGGCCCGAGTATAGCATCTTCCTCTGAACGATTTTTATCAAGTTCTATCGAACTAACTCGGTGCATGCTACATGGTCGGGTAAAGCTAATGACAACCGAATAATAAGTTTGGCGGCACGACACATATATTCACACATGATCGTATATGAAAGCATATGTATACACCGACTACAAAATTATATTGCCTTTACAGACCCAGGTCTCGGGTAATCGCTTCAGCAGTCGGCTTCGCCTGTGAGATCAGCTCCAGCGCTTCCTCGGGCGTCGTCTCCTCGGAAAAATCCCTCCCCGATGGCCTCAATGTCCGCCCTCTTCGGGTAGATGGACTTGGTCATTGCTAGGTTCTGGGCCACGCCGGCGGCAACCCCGCTCGTCTGAGTACCTTTTCAGGGCACTCGGCGCATCCTCGAGACGCCCCATTATTTGAGGAATTCTGCTACAGCTGGTCCCCACTGAGCGGGGATCCACAAGGTCAAGGAGCCCCTTCACGGACCCGACGAGGGCCTCCCGTGACTCCCGGATTGACCTTATCTCCTCCGTGTAGAACCGGTACTGGGCCTGGACGTTGGCTCTCATGCCTGCCCAGATCGCCGGCAAGTATGCTTGTCAGGATCGGCTACACGCAGGGTGAATAATGTATTGGCCTGAGATCGCAGTCGAGTTGAGGACTTACTTCGTAGTCGGCCTCCCACCCCGCCCACGGTCTTCTCCAGTTCGGCCTTCTCCTTACCGAGCTCGACGACGGCCTTCTCCAACTCGGACTTCTCCCGGTCAAGCTCGGCATTGGCTTTTGTCAGGTCGGCCTTGACTCTTTCAAGCTCGGCCTTGGCTTTCTTCGGCCTCCTTTAGCTGCGACTCCCTCTCCGCTTCGAGGTCTGCACCACAAGATTAGCAAGAGCTCAATCGCGCAGTCATGACACCACCAAGCAGTCGGATCGACGTAACTGGATGATTACACCAACGGTCCAGTCGGGGAGATATGCTCGAGGATTTTACCTCTGACCTTCTCGGCTAAGGCCCATGTCTCAGCCCTGAGCTGATCAGCGCCGCTCTTCTCCAGCCAGGCCTCCCTACTCGTGTGACGCGCGCTCCATCTCGGCCTTCAATGCCCGGAGCTGTGTAATTCCGCGAGATGGGGAGCCATCTCGACTAGGATCTCTGTCATCGCCTCATTGCGGTCGACGAGTTTCTACTCAGCACAAGGAACAAACCGACGACAGAGTCAAACATCAAGACAAAGAAGATTGCTGGAGCTTCACTACGAGAATCATACCGCGACCCCTTGGGACCCATTGATGGCGGCACGAATCAGGCTCTCGCGCTCTCTCCTTGCGACGATTTCATAAGTCTGAAGCTCTTCATAGTGCCCCGTCGCGAGTGGTCCACGAGAAGGTCCGGGGCATCACGCCGTGGGGAGCTTCGATCCGAGGCAAATGTGGGATTCTCTGGTGGCGGCGGCCAACGGCGACGATGGCGGTGACGACAACCATGAAGGCGACGGGGTCCCGGCCTTCGCATCGCCTTCCTACAACATTGGGACCGGATCGGGGGCAACGATCCGTCCCCTGCTTCCGCGACGCATGGTGCCTCAGGGGCCGGGGCCTCAGCTTCAACGGCCACCTCTTGGTCGACTGGCGGTAGCGGCCCTTAGTCGGAGCCACCTCGGTTCAGCAACCGGGCTGGCCACCGGCCACAGCAGGTGTGCTTGCTGCTGCTGACTTCGGCTGGGGTGGATTCATTCAAGCGGGGCAGATGGGCCGACCTTTTGAGGTCGATATTCGGCTCGCTTCCTGCACAAACGAAGCAAGACATCAAGACTGTATTTCAACATACGACGACTTTACAGAATGCTCGGAGTAGCGCACCTCTTGGAAAACTTCAGCTTCCTGCTAGTGTGCCGCTCCCCAGCGAAGCGCTGGCATCGGCGCTCGCCCCAATCGGCCTCCGCTCTGGTTGGCCCCCTTGGCGGCGCTGTTGCTGGGCATGACAACGTCGAGCCCAACAGCAGCTGCTCTACAGCCTGGGACATCGACCGCGTAGGCGTTGTGGCAGCGGTGTCCTTTATCTTCAAGCTACACGCTCACGGCACCGCTGTCATGGCCCCTCTCGCCCGATAATAAAAATTGGCTTTTTCCGACCGCTCTCTTGGAAACATCGGGTGGGCATCAGAGGGACTCCTTGGCCTCTTTCTTCGACGCGACCGCAGACAAATGGGCGAGAAAATCTAATCATCAAAATTTCCTCATGCCACTACAAGCAAGTCGACAAGATAAGCCATCACGCAAGGTTGAACAATCATCGTTACAACAGGCGTTCACCACTCAGCAAGAAAGTACAAAGTTTACCTGGTCCCGCGCGCCGGATGAAGCTATAGGCAGCAACTCGGCGGTATCATCTTCGGTGGCAACGACCCCTTCTGAGAAGTAGAATCTTACGAACAAGGTATCGCGTCCTAACATGCCCCACTTGTCCGCTGTCTCGCTGGCTCACCCAGGTCGGGATCGTGCTTGACGCTCTGAAGCCCCAGCCGAAAGCACTTCTCAGCTTCAGCGCTGGACGCGCCTCGTCAGGAAACGACGAGCCACCCAGGGCCCTGAGTCAAGCCGGCCCTCTTGAGGTCATCTATCTTCGTTAGCAATATGTGTGCCTGGCCCCAGTTCTTCAAAGGTCCTGGGGCTCCGAAAAGACAGCTTGGCAACACCACCGGCGGAGCCACATACCAGTAAACGGGGGCAAGGAAGGAGCCAGATTGGCGCAGTAAAAACCACTCCTATGTGCCAGCCCTTCAGAGAAGATTCTCTTCCAGAGGGCAAATCGATATATGTTTTCTTCCCATCACTCCTTAGTTGAGACCAGCCCCCCCAATCACACTGATATTACTCTTGAAGGCTGGGGGCTTGGACATGGAACAAAATGTCGAAGAGGATAAAAATGGGGCTCAACACCAGCAAAAGCACTCTGCAAAGGTATACGAATATGAGATCTGAAGAATCAGTTGGGATTTAAATGCACCAACTCCAAGCCCGTTAGAAATCAAGGATGCGGCGGAATGGAAATCAGACGACGGGAAGACCACAAGCTCCCGATCAAAGAAAGAGGCCGAAAACTACCGTTTTCACCGGGCCGGGGTTGGGGCTCGACTCATTCCCTCCCCGACCGACCAACGGCAATCACTTCTTGGCTGGGGCAACTTCAGTTCGCTCTCCAGCCGTCTCAAGCTTTCACGATAGCCCGACAAATCCAGAGATCGGCTCAAGAACTCCCTGGCGGCACCTCCGCAGGATTCGTCACCTCTCGAGCGATGCTTCTGGAGTGGCGATAGATTTGAAAAGCAATATCGGGCGGCTTGGAATAACGAAGAGGCATTGAAATCGCCCGAGTCCGGGTGAGGGATACGGGCTGCTGCGTATAACCTAGCCGGTATATAGCAAGGAGGCGGGAGGCGAAAAGCTAGGCGGCGAGTGGAAGATGAAGAGAATTGGTGCTTTGTGAAGACGACCCTGACGAATCTTTTATCTCCACTCCCCCAATCCGTTTATAGCCTGAACTGACAAGGAGATGGACATCAAAGAGCCCACTCCAGATGAACTAAGTGGAGGCCGACAAGTATGATGTTCCTACAGTAAGTAGCATTTCTCCATGACAGAAAAAAACCCCCGGCACGCTAGAGACTGCGATTAAAATAATAGCGCTGGCTGCTACTCACAGAATCGATGAGGTAAACAGATATGCTTCATGAGAGCCTTACTGCTATACAGATGTGCATGTTTGGTATCTCTAATCCACAGTCATCGAGATATAATCCTTACAGATCACTAAGCTGTCTTCATTTAAATGGGGATGCAGCGTATCTCTCATCGGTACACCTAACCACGTAATGGATTTATTTTCATAACAGGGTACTCGGCCGAACATGCAAATTCACTGGCTATCAGTTGCCGATATGAGCAACAATTATTCCAGCCGATACTCTGGACGACTGACAGAGAGATCAACACGCGAGTGGTATCACTTCTCTATCCCT